>JAURVB010010050.1:0-29193 GCA_033002965.1 Piper betle | reverse complement strand
GACTTTTGTACAGAAAAAGAGAAGAAAGCAGGAAAAAAGGAAAGATATGAGAAAAGCTGAGGGGTTTTGCCGATACCCAATCACTACCACAGTCATTGTCGTGAACATTGCCGAGAAGAGGAGGATTGCTGCTATTGTTACCGAGCTATTTATTCCTCTACCCTGTTGCCGTGAAGAAGGAGCATTGCGAGGAAGACGAGTTGTTCCGCTGCCAACGTCCGCCCTTGATGCCTCGCCGCGACAAATCTAATCCACGGGGGGTTTTGTTTGTTTATTTTTTGCAGAAAAAAACAGGAGTTTTGCGGGAGTTTCATTGCTGCCGCCTTATGGCCATAGTTGGTTGAGAAGCCCTCCTCCTCGTTGTTTTGTGAAGCTCTGCCATGCCTAGGAGCGTTGTTCCTGGCCGCCAAGGAGAGGAGTCCGGGTGGTCGCCCACCTATTGGGGAGCTTTTGAGGAGTTTACCGTCAGCCCCAGTCGCTCCAAATTGCCGCCTTTGACAAGCCTCGCTGGAGCGTAGTCGTGGAAGGTTCCCCCGGAGGTTTGGAGTTTTCCCCTGTTGCCGCTTTGCCGATCACTACACACCGTCGTGGTGCCCTACCTCGCTAAGAAGGAGGTCTGCTATTATCCACCAAGGAAAGGCGCTGCTGCCACATCCCGCTGCTGCCGAAATCGTCGCCGACGCCTGAAGGTCACGGCCTTGCTGCATCGGATCTACCCGATAGGGAAGTTTTCTCTTTTGCAGGTAAAAACAGGGGACGGATTAGGAGGAATTCTTGCTGCTGTCCATCACTGGTTGCCGGCAGGCCATCACCATCTCCACTCGCCAAGGGAAGGAGGAGTTTGCCAGTGCCCAACTGAGAAAAAGTGCCCAGGTTGCCACGCCCCTGCCTCGCCGGAGTCGGAGAAGACATTGCTCAGAGCAATGGGAATAGCAGAGAAAGCACACATTTTCCAGAAAGTACTCCGGTCGACCAGTACCGTCTTCAGTCATACCCTCGCCACGGGTCTAATTTCCGTCACGCCGGCTATCATCCCTGACTGAGTACTATCGCCGGAGACTCCTGCCGTCGCCGGACAAAAATCAGAAAGTAGCTGACCGGAAAAAGAAGAAAACAGAGCAGGAAGCGGTAGCGAGTGGTGGATTTCGTGGCCGTTTTCCGATCAACGCCGGTCGTTCACGGCATTAAAGCAGTTACCAAAGTTAAACTGGCCAAGTGATCTACAAACTCAAGTCGATTGGCACCGGATTAAGTTGCCACTATGGCCAGAAAAAGTCAAGAAGTGGTTGCTTGGATAAGGTGGAAACGGAGGATCCAGCAGAAGAAAACAGCACGGAGAGCTGATTTCACGGCTGTTTTCCGATCAACTTCGGTCGTTCCTGGCCATGAAGTAGTTACCAAAGTTAAGCTGGCGAAGTGGTCTACAAACTCAACTCGATTCACGCCGGATTAAGTTGCCGCTATGGCCAGAAAAAAGTCAAGATGTGGTTGCTTGGATAAGGTGGAAACAGAGGATCCTGCAGCAGAAAACAGCCGCGGAGAGCTGATTTCACAGCCTTTTTCCGATCAACACCGGTCGTTTCCTGCCACGAATCAATTACTAACGTTAATATGGCGAAGTGATCTACAAGCCCAAGTCGATTCCCACCGGATTAAGTTGCCGCTATCGCCGGAAAAAAGTAAAAGAAGTGGTTGCTTGGATAAGGTGGAAACAGAGGATCCAGCGGCAGAAAACAGCCGCGGAAAATTGATTTCACGGCCGTTTTCCGACAAGCGCCGGTTGTTCGCGGCCCTGACGTAGTCACTAACATGAAGCTGGCGAAGTGATCTACAAGCGCAAATCGTGTACTGCCTGGAAATTGTTGCCGTCGCTGGAGATGCCGAGGAGTACGTTGTGAAGAAGAAGGGTTTCTGCTGGAGGCCTTACACTGTTCGTGTAAAGGAAATAGCCGCTAATTGGTAATTCATGAAGTTGGAAAGTGCTGCCTTCTGAGGAGTCAAGTAGCCGCAGCCGTGGACGCCAGGATTTCGTCGTCGCCGCCGGAGAAGGAAGCTACTCTTGCGGCGGTGTTGCTGCTAAGGAACAGAGAAGGAAAAAAGGATCAGCAAGAGAAATGTGTCTGGCCACCTGCTTGCCCATTTAATATTGTTACGGCCCATTTATTGTTGAACTAAATGCAAAGTGGGACAAGTGTTTGACTATTACTGTGAGTTCGCTTCGATATTGTTTACCTAGCCAACATGTTATACCTGACCACGTCCACGATTGCCGTTTGCGAAGTCGAATTCTTCAAATTATTTTCAGGGATAAATTATGTCGAGTTAATTAAAGTGGCAAATTCCACTATGACGTGTAATTTGTGAAAAAATTAAAAATTAATGGATTGTGAGTACTAACTTCACTATAGGCTCACTTAAGTTTGAACTCTAAGAAACCATGTAAAATTTTTTGCATATTATTTTAGTATTTGTGATATTTTTTATTTTTATCACATTATCTCTTTGCGTGGTAATGGTGCCTAGGTCCCACCAAACCTTCAAACCCAAGTCGAAAAAATACCCGATCCACAGGGGTAGATAATTCCATGCCCGAACAATCGTTGAATTATTTTTAATCCGAATAACGTATTAGGCCCCGTTATCAGTAGTTTGGGGTGGTTTTTAGTTGTAGAGTATGTCATTGTAATGTTGCAATGTGTATTATATTTTATGGGATTTTTCCCTATTTTTTGGATTTTTTTGGAATTATTACGAGTTATTATTATTATTCTAGAGTCAAAGTTAAGTCATGTTTTAATTAGGAGATGACCATACATTTTTCTCACTGACCATTCTTTTTTCTTTTTGACCATTCGTTTTTCTCACTGATCAGTTATTTTTCTCCCCGACCACTCGTTTTTCTCATTAACCATTTGTTTTCTTTCCCCTGACATTTATTTATTCCACACCTCTGACACTGTTACCATTCAGCTACTACCAACCTCCTCAACTTCCTTCTTCTTTTTCTCCCTTCCCTCTTCCCCACGATTCTCACTCGAGCTGGACACAACCTTGTCACCGTCGCCACATGAGTAATGATTAGGTATAGAAATTTATCTGATTTTATTTGATTGTATTATGATTTTGGTATGATTGTAAATAGGAGTTGATTTAAATTTAAATGCATGTTAATGGATGATAATAATGAATTAGAGTTTGAATTTAAATGCATGTAAATAGATGTGTCTTGTATGGATTGATGAGGAGTGTAGCATTCATGTATTATATTGGACGTTAGTATTTAGTCTTAATGTGTAGGTATGGAATAGGAGTTAGCCGCCTAGGCATGAGGACATGCCCAGGTCCGTTTATGACTAGTTTCCTATTTTATGCTCTACTCTATTGTGTATTATTTTATTACTTGTAGGACGAGTTAAGTGACATTTTATTTAATCCCACATAACCCGGGTCATTTAATCGATCGATCTTTCGGGTTAGTAACCCTCAAGGATGAGATCCCTCGAGTATGTTTTCAAAAACAAGATCCACCATAAGTTTCCTTCGAACCTATTATATAAATCCCTTTCCAGACCTATATATAGTTTTATCGAGTTTTTAATGGACGAGAGATGAGAAAACCAACTTGTATGTACTAAGGTGGGTGCACGTGCCAGTCAAAGCAGGCTATGGATTAGTGAGCGGGTTGTTCCAATCCGAAGGGATGCCGACAACTCCCATTTTGAGTTCCTCACACCTGGAGAAACGTGAAGGTTTAAGGGTATTGTTTAGTGCAGCGTATGTATGGACTTGTGGTTTAAAGGGTACTAAAGGCTACTCGGTCTTCGTGCTCAAGGCCAAGAGAATTATAGAGGTAAGGAGATGACTTAGCATATACTAGTAGTCTTGGGGGACCAAAAATTAAAATGAGAAAATCAGTAGCTGCAGAATAGTCAGTTTAGGATGCTCCTGGGTCTACAGCCCAGTGGCTCCTCAGTAGATGCCTTTCAGAGAGTTCACGAGAAGTATATGAATATTTTCTTTCATACGAGAGTTTGCTATCATAGCTAGTTTGATATTAGTTATATTTTTGGACAAATAACACTCGTTGCTAATGTGTTTTTATAATATATATAGGTGATGATCATGACTATGATGAGCCAGCCTGGATGGAGGAGCAGTGACGTCTTTTGTATCCAAACATGTTAGATGATATCATGTTTAATATTTTGAAAGCTGATGTAATGAAATGCAAAACATGATAATATGATGTTAAATGTGAATAGAATACACAGGAAGGTCGAGACCCAAGATTCAGAGTGAATGATATAGTAAATTAGAATTCCATGTGAATGAAAATATCTGGTGTATATATATATATATATATATATATATATATATATATATATATATATGTTAAATTGACTGGGATGCTCTTAATTGCACTTTTAAGGAATATTTTGTCTGTTTTATTTTACAAATTTTATGGATTTTATTGTAGGTATTTTGGAATGCAAAATTGGTTGACATGTTATCTATGTAGTAGCATGTTAGGTTTATTTTTGTGCATTCATCCATGTATAGTGATAAACATCTTCCATCTCGAGATGCTGAGAGTAGATCCATAAGGTTAGGTTTAGGTTAGCCGACCTAACTGCTACCAATGACATTCTGATTTGGTTTACGAGCGTGAACCGGATTTGGGTGTTACAGACTAGGGCTGCCAAAACGAACAAATAACATTTTAAGCGTAGTTACAAAAATAGGAATTGGATGTTGAATTAGATTGGAAAGGAGTCGTTGAATTGGACCGATTCATCAAAAATCGGACAAGAATCAGTTTAGTTGAATCAGTCAAAATCGGTGGGGTTATTAATTATAGAATATGTTATTTTAATGTTAGGTGTATTATATATTTTAATATATTTTTTCATAGTTTATGGATATTTTTTGAATTATTTGGACTTAGTTATTATTTTTTAATCGAGTTAGAGTCAAGTTAACTTTTAATTACTAGAATGCCACCGACATATTTCTTTCCCTCCGACACTTCTCTTCCCCCAACCCTCGACACCACTCTTTCTATGTCGCTCACGGCCAATCACCCTTGCCCCCGTTGCCCTGCCCTTCCCCACATCGCCAGCTGACTCGGTCTATTTTGACCTAGTTTTCCAGAGGTAAAATCGGGCGATTTTTGTAAATATGATTTAAATTAATTATACGGACCTGTAAATGTGATGACACACCATAATTGCAACAAGAATTTTGAGAGTCACAAATAGTTTATACGTTAGCACGTGTAATTCCTTAATCTAATGCATAAAATGATATAATATGCTGCACTTAACTAGGTACATAAAAATAACAATAAAATAAAATGCATCCCACAACAATTAATAATTTGTTTAATTACTTATAAGTATAAAATAATAATTTAATATTTAATTAATTGACACCAACAAAATTTATATTGTAACACCAAATCATTAATTTATAAATCTCTTATCTTAATTTATAACGTTAATATTCATCTACATAGCCTAAAATCAAGAAGAGAAATATAAAATAGTTAATTAATAAAAAAATTGATCAGTTAATTTTAAAATAATTAACAAGTAATGTTATTACTAACTTGCTTAATTAGGCATACACCTAAGATGGTTTTCTCTCACATGTAATCTAAATACAATATACATATAAACATATTGATCCAACTATTTCGTCATGTAAAAAAACACAAAAAATACAAAATGGTTTGTTTATTTATTTTTAATTTTTATCATGCATGAAAATATAGAGTTCAAGAATCTAAAATGATGGCGAGTAATAATTAATTAATTATTATTATTATTTTATTCTTTTATTACGATTATTCTTATTTTTAAAATTAAAATTAACTAAACAGGATTTGGAAGAAAAGAATTTAATTAAATAATATTTAATACTCATTTTAAGATTTACAAAACCTAAAATAAAATGATGTAATTATTTTAGGGTTTTACGGTGCAGATCTTAGCTATTTAGTTATTTAATTGTGGAGAGCCACACGTCCAAGGAACTTGTCTTTGAACAAATGCATGAATTCATCCACGATCCAAGCCCACTTATGACACCCATTTAGTTGATTGAAAAAGATTAATATTAATATTATTATCTTTTATTTTAATATTTTATTATTATTATATTTTTTCAAAAAAATTACATAAAAAGATTTGAAAGACGAGAATTTAATTAAATAATATTTCAAACTCGTTTTAAGATTATTAAAACTTTAAAGAAAATAATATAGTTAGGTGCCGAGAAGAACCTTTTCTTTTATTTATTTTTATATTTTCATTTTGTTTTCGATTAACCTTTTCTTTTTAGTAATGTTTTACAAGAACTAACAATTTGTCTTGTTGTTCATTTGCGGGAAAAAAGGGATAACGAGTGTACTAATAGTATGCATGGTGTGATGTGTGATTGCAGGATAGAATGACGAGCGAGCTTCATGCACAGGGTAAAACAATTGATGATATCGCCGAGTGCTTGAAGACAACGCCTCTACAATTTCGCTATCAATCTGCTGTGCACTTGGGTAAGTCATCTCATTTATTCGTAATGATAATTGGCCTCTGCTTTTGTCCTATCTCACCATCTGAATTGGATGTGTTGTCTGTAGTATCAGTTGCGAGTTGAGGATCGTGAGTGATGCCAACCTTTTCTTCATTGAAACAATCCTCAAACACCATGACCTATTGGGATACTTCTCTGAAATCATCACAAACCCTAGTTTTGTTGATGAGGAGGGGAAACTCAGAATTCTCCCTTTCCATGATTTCAAATCTTCTTGACATGGCTGCCTAGCTGAGCTGTGTCCATCAAACATGTGCAAGGTAACATGAATTGCATATTTTCATGTTTCTTTGTCTGCGTTATACTTGTTTAAACAAAATAGTAATTGTTTTGCTTGTCACAACAGGGCACAGTGATAGAGAGAATTATGGCATCAATCTCAACAGAGGAAGGTGGGAAGAAGAGAATCATCTTTCTGGGAGATGGGAACGGAAACTATTGTCCATCTCTGAAACGGAGAGGAGACTTTGTCATGCCCAGGAAGGATTACCCACTGTGGAATGCAATTAGCAGCAGCCCATGGCTGCTCAAGTCAGAAATTCGTAAGGGGAGCGATGAGGAGGAGCTCGAGAGGGTGCTGCTTTGCCTTATCAACGCTGTTTTGTTGGAGAGTTCTTATATGGCCTCCTCAATTGACAGCAAGCTTCTCACAACCCCGTCGCCGGCACGAGAGTCTCTCCTTATGGGCCACCCTGTTAGCTAATAAGGTGTTTACAATGTAGAAAAGAAAATGAGTTTGTGATACCTACACATCTCTATATTTTTTATATACGTTGAAATGAAAATTGTTTATATGAATTATATATAACAACCCGCCTGTTCCAAGGTATAAGCCAGATGCCAAATGTTAAAATATAGAATTAAATGCATTGTAAATAAATTTTCTAAGTCACAAGTCAAGTGTTATAATATAAAAGTAAGTGTATTGTAAATTAAATTTTCATTAATTTAACAACATCGTAAATAAACCCTATGTCACTAATTTTTTAAAAATAAATGTTAATTAAACTCATACTCATAAAATTAATTAAAATTAAAATTTTAAGTCTTGGGATGAAATTCAAATTCTAAGTCATTCAATGAAATTGAAATTCTAAGTCATGCAATCAAGTAAAATATAAAATAACTAATGCTCGGAATCAATTAAGACTTATGAAACTAATTATGCTGGGAGGGGTGGTCGCCCTATCCGGATACAATGCTCACATGTATGCGCACACACATTAAGTGACCCATGGTCACCAATATTTGTTATTAACTCACGATCCCAATATTATAAGTATAGAGTCAACTTGCCATTATGCCCAATCACCCCTTTCGGTATGAAGGTAAGTATTTTATCTTTCGCAAAATTTTAAGGGTGTGGCATTGTGTCGGACTAAGTAAATTCTTTGACCCTAGTTGGACTGGCTTATGGTGGTCGAGTTTGGGCTTAGGTCGACCAGGGTGGACAAAATGGATAAATAATATTTCAAGTAATTATACGGATCTGGAAATGTAAAGAGGTATGATAATCCCAATGATAATACTAATATAGGAGTCACAAATAGTTTATACATTAACACATATAATTCCTTAGTTTAATGCATGAAGTGATATGATATGCGACAATTAATTAGGTACATATAAAAATAGAAAATAAAAATATATCCCACAACAATTAGTTGATCCTTTGTTTAATTAGTTATAAGTGTAAACTAATAATTTAAGATTTAATTAATTGACACTAGCTAAATTTATATTGTCACACCAAATCATTAATCATTATTGGCAGAAAACAAAACATGCCAACAACTAGTTAACTCGTTAGGATGTTAGTATTTATCAAACCATAAATTAATAATTAATAGTATATAATAGCGAAGAAAGTAAGATGTCGATATTAATTAACCCATAAATTAATAATTAATCATATATAATGTCAAACAAAATATTAAAATGGGTAAACTAATGATAATTCCTCAAATGGTTAAAATATAGTAAAATGTAAGATATGTATATTCTAAATCATAAATTAATAATTTAGTTTATATCTCATCAACGATATAAAATAGTTAGAATTATAATCCATAAGATAACTTATTAATTATAGTAACTGCATAAATTAGTAAGTGTAAAACCCGTAACTCGAGTTAGAGTTTTACATTACCGAATGAGTAGATTCAACTATCAATTCAAGTATAGTCAGTTTCATGAACCGCGTGCTGAGTCGAGTCCAGCCGTGAGTTATGAGCGATAAGGATCAGGTGTATCTGAATATATATGATAACGTCAGAAAGATGGTGAAAAATGAGTTATCAAAATATATAAAAGTATGTAGTATTTTTTTTGTATTTGATCGTAGAAATATTTTTAGGCCGAATAACTCATTAGGACGCGTTATAAGGCAGTTTAGGTGGGCTTTTACTTATAGAACATGTCATTGTGGTGTTATGATGTGTAATATATTTCATGGGATTTTTTCATATTTTTTGGGATTTATTTTAGAATTGATTACGAGTTAGTTATCCGGCCGAACTCATTTTTTTTAGGATTTATCTCCACACCCCACCACTGACAACCCTATTTTCCCTTTTTTCGGCCAACCGCTACCTCCACCAACCTCATCAACATTGTAAACAAGTCAGGCTCACCAAGCCAGCACCAATGATACCCTATACCACCACTATCCTACCAGTACCTGCCGACAACTGTCGTCAAAAATCGAATTTGCTAGAATTTACCAGATCTTTCGCCGAATTCATCCAGTCGAACCTGATTGAACTTTAGACACCACCAAGCACCGAATTTGAGCTCTAAGATGTGCGGCAAAACCCTAGCCATCACCGATTGCCAATGACGTGCGAGGTATAATTTATTTTAATTTAATTATTTAAAAGTAATGATTATTAGCACAGCATGCCAGGATGCTAGGATTGAGTGATTGATGTGTCAAATATTTTTATGTTAATAAAAATATAAATCTGTGTGACTGTGTGATATTAAAACGAATGTTAAGGAATTAATAGGTAGACTAAAAAAGTACTGTAATTTAATGCAACATAGAGTAGGAAAACTTGTACTGATTATTATTGATGTGTGTTAATTGACGCATGGTTGATGTGAGTATGCTATAGGATGTGTAAATGCATCATGAGCGGGCATCAGTATTTAGTTTTGATGTGTAGGTATAGAGTAGGAGCTTTCCACCTAGGCGCATGGACACACATGAAACTTCTACCAGGTTTGTTAGGACTCGTTTCTGGTTTTATCTCTATACTCCATTGTGTTTTGTTTTTACTAGTAAGCAGACGCGTTGAGTGGTAGATTTATTGTATCTCACTCCACACAGGCCATTTAATCGCACGTTATTTACGGATTAATAACATTCGAGGATGAGATCCCTCGAATTTATTTTCGAAACTTTGATCCAACTCACGATGCCTTCGGCCCTATTATATAAATCCCTGCCTAGACCTATATACATGTAGTTTTCATGAGAGATTGAATGAGGGAAATTCGACAATCGTGCTATGCGAGTGGGCACATGCCATTCAAAGCCAAAAATACCGACAACCGTGCTATGCGAGTGGGCACGTGTCAGTCGAAGCCAGAAATACTCACAATCATGCTATGTGAGTGGGTATGTGCCAGTCGATAGCGAGCTTTGGATTGGTGTGTGGGCTGTTCCATTTCTGAGGGATCCTGATAACTCTATATTTGAGTTCCTCAAACTTGGAGAAGTGTGGACATTTACGGGTACTGCTATGCAGCGCATATCTAAACTTGTGGTTTCAAAGGGTACTAAAGGTACATATTTGAGAGTACTCGACCTTTGTACTCAGAGCTAGGAGTAATACAGAGGATGTAGAGGGTGGAAGAGGTAAGAATGAATTTGTCGTGCAAGGGATAGATAAAAATGCCAAGTCATGAGAATGAGGTAGAAAGGGGATGCTGTTGAGCCAAGGCGGATGGCTCCTAAGTAGTGCCCCTATGAGAGTTCTAGTGGAAGTTATGAATGTTTTATTTTTAACAGGAGGGTCAGCCCTCTTGTGTTAGTTTGTTGCTAGCTATTTCTGGACTATTAATGCTCGTTACTAACAATTTTTTATTATTTATGTAGGTGAGAATCTCAAGGATTGAGTGCTGCTAGGACCGCGGAGGAGTAGCAAAGCTGTTGCACACATATACCTGACGAATGTAATGGATGGCAATGGTGATTTCTAAGTTGTGTGAATGATGAGTTTGTTTAAGATTATTCTGTGCAATGTTATGAACGTTTTTCTTATGAAACGAAACTAGAACGAAAGTGAACAAGGACCCTTGGAGTTTAGATTCGGCTCAAATGAGATAGAGAGTGAAAAAGACTAAAATGGAAATGATAATGTCATTTTTTGGAATTATATCGATATGAATATTTATTGTTGCCGTGGACAAGTTGGCCCCCTATTGCACATTTAGGGGAGACTCTATCCGTTTTGTTTTAAAAATATTATTTATTTTTGAACTTGTTTTCACGGTTGTTCCGTTTGTGCATGATAGCATTTCATGGCATGTATGTAGAGCCAAGTTAGAATCCAAGCATCTCGTCCATGCATTGCATACTTGCACTACCATTTTAAGACACCGAGGGTAGATTTGGGTTGGCTTAACCAAATCTAGTAGATTAGCAAATAGTTCGGTCGCTAGTGATATTTTTGGGTCGATTCACGGGTGAATTGAAATGAGGTGTTATAGGAGTGGTATTAGAGCTAACCCTTGGGGTATTAAGATGGTAGATGTAATATAGGTCACATGTGTGCTAAAGCTACTTCGAGTGGTTCCGACATATTTTTTTCTGTCTTGTTGAATTTTTTTGTTGCTTATTTTCCTACTAATAAGTGGTGTGACAGTGTGAGTAGGTAAGAGCAAGGATTGCTAGCAGAATGGTGAGACAGACTCATAGGACACAAATTAAAGCCCCATCTCGTCCATTGCCCATATAGGACAGTCCCAACCATGGTTACAATGATGTAGCATCTAGTGAACTAAGGACCACAGTGCCACCAGGAAAGGCCAGTGTCCCAATTTCTAATAGTTGATGGAGTGAGAGCCGTCATCGAGATAGTTGCCGTGACAATCACTGTAGTAGAAGTAGTTGAAAAGAAAGAGATGCAGTGATTGCCAGGTTAGCTAAAGTTCAGATACAAATGCAACAAAACCAAGAGGAATTTAGGAGAGATCTCATGCAGATATCTCGTTCTGAAGCCAGAGCTGAGAAGAGACCAGCAATGGATGAAGAAGCACGAGGAGGGCCACCAGTTCCCATAGGCCCTCCACCACTGCCTCCTCCTCCACCATTGTAACACAGGGCTACTCTAACAACAGCTCCTCTAATTGACCCATTTGAGGCGAGAATGAGACTGGATGTTAGTGGACCCACTGTAGCAGGTAATGGGCATACTATCGGTGGAAGTGGAGCTGCAGGATGTGAAAGTATACCAGCAGGTAAAGGACCATAGTTTCTGTGGTATGAGCTAAAAGAAGGATTGAATAGATTAGTGGATGCAATCAATTTGGAGCTATGGCAGTATGAAAGGTTCGCAAAGAATAGGTGGATGACCTTTCTTTGGGAAGTTGGATGCGGAAGAGGCATTCTTGTGGATATCGTTGGCCATAGGAGTGTTTGGTAGTATGGGATGCCCAATTGAGCATAATGTACACATCATTACAGGGGCATTCCAGGAAGAAGCAAGAGTGTGGTGAGATTTAGTGCAGAATTCTACATTTGCTCACCGTCAACCCCAAGACATCCCTTGGGAGGAATTCAAAGTGAAATTCGATGTAAAGTACATTCTGCCAAATGTTAGGAAGAGGAAAGAACGAGGATTCCTGATGGTGGTGCAATACGAGACCAGGTTTAGAGCTCTGGAAAGATTTGCACCAGATTTAGTCCCCACCGAAGGAAGAAGGATAGAACAATTTTATGAAGGCTTCCATCATGAGATCAAGATGGCCTATTTGGATAGGTAGTTTGCCACCTTCAGTGATGTTGTGAGAGCTACGACGAGGCAGAACGAGTTATAGCTGCTAGACCTCGCCGGGATTTGACTAGAAGTAGCAACATCCAAGGCCGTATCAGCCAGAGTAGGGAGCACAATAGAGACATCAAACAGGCGCACTAGTTGCCATGAGGGCTATGGATGGCCAAGTCCAAGGCTATAAAGCATCCTTCTATCAGGGTTGCCAACACCATCATAGGGGTGAATGCAGAGTAGGCACAAATGTTTGTTATAGTTGCGGTCATCCAGGACATTAAGCCATAGATTGCAGAGTAGGCACTAGGGTATGCTATAGTTGCGGTCCACCAAGGCATAGAGTCGCAACTTGTCCAACTGGCTAGACCCAACAAGTGACGCTCCCAGCTCCCTAGCTACAACCACAACAGAGAGGCCAACATGGCCAAGGTCAAGGCTAGAGAGGCGGAGACCAGCAACCACTGAGACAATAGTAGACGAGACAGAACTAGAGAGAGTACATGGCTGCAGGATAGGTTAGACAACAATGGGGTAGACAACAAGTACTGCCGGCTCAGGATCAGAGGAAACAGAATTAGGCAGTACCACCAGCATTGCCTCCTACCCCAGCATAGCAGTAGCCAGTGAGGATGTATGCAGCCACTATGGAAGAGGCACTTGAGGACACGACAGCCGTGACATGTATGCTTCTAGTAGGCTTTGTACCTGCACATGTCTCATTTGATTGTGGTTGCACACACTCTTTTATTTTGTATATGCACACAAGTAGAATTACATGTAAGATAGAAGAGTTAGTATATTCATTATTAGTATCCACTCCGCTGGTAGTGTGATAGTTATGAGCGAGTGTGTGTAATGTCCTTGTTGAGATTCAATAACGACAACTTGTAGCCGATTTGATATTGTTTAAGCTATAAGAATTTGATGTGATATTTGGGATGAACTAGATGTCTAAGCAAGGAGCTGTGATAGATTCCCGAAGAAAGACGATGACTTTCTGCCACAGATGATCCGCTTTTTCTTCTAAGGTCAGGGTAGAGATGGAGAACAAGGATGGATATCCTATTAGAATATAGTGAGATAGCTAGACAGAGGTAGTGAGCTGATAATGGTAGCGTTGGTTTTGGCCGAGCAGAGTGGTTCAAGGGACAAGCCTAGCATTGAGGAGATTCCAATGGTCAGAGAATTTACTAAAGTATTTCCAGAGAAGATTACTAGATTCCCACCAGGCTGAGAGGTAGACCTTGCCATCGAGTTGATGCCTAGAACAACAACAATTTCTAGAGCTTCATACAAGATGGCACCTCTTGAGCTCAAGGAACTCAAGGAATAGTTATATCACTATTGGATCAAGGATTCATCAGACCGAGTGTTTCCCCATGGGGTGCACCAGTGTTATTCGTGAGGAAGAAGGATGGAAGCATGGATTTATGCATCGATTACAAGATGCTAAACCATGCGACTATTAAGAATAGATACCTTCTTCCACACATTGATGATCTATTTGATCAGTTGAGCTCAGCAGTCATCTTCTCGAAGATTGATTTGAGGTTAGGATACTCCTAGTTGAAGATTAAAGCAAAAACATTCTGAAGACTGCATTCATGACAAGATATAGACACTACGAGTTTTTGGTTTTGCCTTTTGTCCATACCTAATGAACAAAGTGTTCAGTCCTTACCTAGACCAGTTTGTGATTACCTTCGTGGATGACATATAGGTATATTCTTCATCCAAGGAAGAACATGAGCAACATTTGAGGATGATGTTGCAGACATTGAGAGAGCATAGATTATACGAGAAGTTTTCGAAGTGTAATTTTTGGTTGTCAAAGGTGCACTTTCTCAGATGTATCATCTCAGCATCAGGCATTTTAGTAGATCCAACCAAGATAGAAGCAGTAATGCAGTGGGATTAGTCGAAGATACCTACAGAGGTTCGGAGTTTCCTAGATATAGCTGGATGCTACATATGGTTTATTCAGAATTTTTCTTCCATAGCAGGCCCTCTTACACGGCTGACTTGGAAGGAAGAACTGTTTAGATGGACGGACGAGAGATTGACTTCGGCACCTATCCTCACATTGCCCGAGGGACATGAGGATTTTGTAGTTTGCACAAATGCCTCTAAAATTGGACTAGGTTGTGGTTTGATACAGAAGGATAAGGTCATAGCCTATGCATCTCGCCAGCCCAAGGTGCATGAGCGTAACTATCTTACACATGGCCTAGAGCTTGCAGGAGTCATATTTGCACTCAGAATATGGAGGCACTACTTGTATGGAACATCTTTCAAACTTTTGACAGATCATCAGAGTCTGAAATATATCTTGAAGAAGAAGGATTTGAATATCAGGCAAAGAAGATAGATAGAGATGGTAGCAGATTATGAGATTGAAATAGCGTACCACAAGGGCAAAGTGAATGTGGTAGCAAATGCGTTGAGCAGGAAGCCAGGAGTTTCATACTCTGCAAGATTGGCTGCAGTGTCAATGACTCAGTATACTATAGGCTAGAGACAATTGGTTGGAATGATGGCATGACTGACCATTTGCCAAGTGTACTTGAGCAGATCAGGATTGCACAGGAAGGAGAACCATAGTTGAAGAAGTGGTTGGAATAGGGAACACATCAGGAATGGGCCAGAGATGCAAATGGGTTAGTCAGACTAAGAGGTCGACTCTTTGTGCCAAATGTTCCAGAGTGTCCCAGACTTGGAAGTACGACTCTTCATGAAGCTTGCATGTCGAGATGCTCAGTGCATCCAGGTGGAGTGAAGATATACCACGATGTCCGACGAACATATTAGTGGCCAGGAATGAAGAGAGTGGTATACAACATAGTTGCCAGATGTTTGGTGTGGCACCAATTGAAAGCCGAGCAAGTATGCCCAGGTGGAACGATACAGCCATTGGAAACCAGAAGCGTGGAAGTGGGAAAGCATAGTATACAACTTTGTAGTCGGTTTAACTTGGACCCGTCTATAGAAGGACATAGTATGGGCCATAGTGGATTAGCTCACAAATAGTGCACACTTCATACCAATCAGGATGGATTACCCGTTGACCACTATGGCCTCACTGTACTAAGACCAGATAGTAACACTACATGGAGTGCCACAAGAGATTATTTCAGATGTGGACCCGAGGTTCACATCTCAATTTTGGAAAGCTTTCCAGGCAGTTGTAAAACCCTAAAAATAATTAGGTTATTTTATTTAGGGTTTTGTAAATCTTAGAACAAATCTTAAATATTAATTAATTAAATTAATTCTTGGGAATTAACACCATAAATTATCAATTAGGATGTTTAGCGTATCGGTACAATGGTATTTATGGATAGTTTTCAATAAGTTTTATTTATTTAATTTTTTGGGATTGGGAGTTGTGAGTGTGATTTAACACCCATTCGCATTAAACTCAATAGTAAGTCTTTGATTTTTAGTTGTCACACAAATGATTGCTGTTTAATATAGATATGTGTGATTATGTTCTTTTCTATAAAAATTTAATATAGTGACTTCTTGAATTCCACACATATTATATAAGTTTAATATAGTGACTTCTTAAATTCCACACATATCATAAAAGTTTAATATACTTATTTCTTCAATTCCACATATGCTCTTCTTTATAAAGGAGAATTCTGTTGATGTCAAATAAAACATCGTCTTGATAGTTTGTAAGCATATTTGACTCATAAAGGGGAGGCTTTGGCAAAGTTTCATTCATATTACGATCCTGTGTCGTAGGCCTCATCACAATTCCAGGTTCATATAATTACTCGAAATGTTACATATTCCTAGTTGAGAGCCTTGGTTGGTCTGAGTCCACATTCGATCACTATGCGCCGAGAGCAACTGGGGTCAAAAAATTTACTCAGTCCGATACTAGGCAACACCCTTAAATTTCTTAAAAAATTCAATACTTGCCTCCCTGCCAAAAGGGGTGACAGGGCGCAGTGGCACAAGATGACTCATTATGCATTTGTGATACCGAGAGGGTGAGTCAATGACAAATATCGGTAACTACAAGCCGTGGGCCATGTAGCGTGTGTGCGCATACATGGGATTATAGCTAGGTGGACGGCCACCCTTCCAGCATAATAAGAGCTCGGCATAGGCTCATAATCACTAAAAGATTCAAATTCAGATATTGTTGAATATATGAACTTGTTTCTTGTAATTATATGACTTACTGTTTTTATCACTAACATGGAATTGCCTACGCAGGTGTGAGCATGGAAGGATGGGTAAAGTCGGGACAGCTGGAGGACTTTGTGATTAAACTTTCGATTTATTTGTTATTCTACTTTTAGATTGTTTACATGACAGTGGGATTTCGATTCGGTTCATGGAGCATAGATTATTTCAAGCATTTGCTATATTAAATTTTATGTCATCAGTTTATTTAAAATCTTGAAAATTAATAAAAAATTAATTTATGAGACACTTAGTTTTTGAGCATTTGTAACACTTGGCTCATAGCTCAGAATAGGCGGGTCGTCACACGTAACAACCCGTTTGTTCCGAGCTACGAGCCAAGTGTTACTATATAAAACTGTCTCCTAAATTAATTTTCTATTAATTTTCAAGATTTTAAATAAAACTATGACATAAAATTTAATATAATAAATGCTCGAAATAATCTAAGCCCCATGAACCAAACCAAAATCCCCCTGTCATGCAAACAATTTAAAAGGATATCAACATATAAGAAAAAAATAATAGTCTAATAACAAAGTCCTTTAGTTGTCCTCACATTACCCGTCATTCTATAATGCTCACACCTATGGAGGCAATTCCACATTAGTGATAAATACACTAAGTCATTTAATTACAAGAAACAAGTTAATATATTTCACAACATTTGAATTTGAGTCTTTTAGTGAATATGACCGGGAGGGTGGCTGCCCATCTAGCTACACTCCCAAGTATGCGGACACACCCTACTTGGCCCATGACCTGTAGTTACCGATATTTGCCATTGACTCACCCTCTCGATATCACAAGTGTATAATGAGTCGTCTTGCACCACTGCGCCTTGTCACCCCTTTCGGCATGGGGGCAGGTATTTAATCTTTCAAGAATTTTAAGGGTGCTGCCTTGTGTTGGATTCAATCAATTCTTTGACCCCGGTTGCACACGGTGTGTAAAACCCACGATTCGAGTTAGGGTTTTATATTCAGAACCGGTCGGGTCGACCGTTATTTTTCGAGTTGAGTCAGTTTCAGGACACGTGTACCGAGCCGACGCCAGTCGCGTGTATGAGCTATGAGGGTCATGTGTACCCAAGTATATGATGATAACGTCATGAACACAGCAGAACAGAATGAGTTATCAGAATATATGAGAGTATGCCAGTCTATTTTTTTATTATTTTAATATATAATGGATCGTAGAATTAGTTTTAGGCCGTTTACCGCGTTAGGACGCGTTACGGGCATTTTGGGTGGGTTGATAGTTCTAGAGCATATCATTACGATGTTTGTATTTGTTTGATTTTACGGGATTTTTCCCGATTTTTATGAATTTTTAGGATTTAATACGACTTAGTTATTATACTTGACTCGAGCCGGAGACGAGTCAAGTCTTAATTACAAGTTTGCCACCCAACCTTTCTTCTCCGCCCCCGACCTTTTCTCCCCCACGCCCAAACCCTCGTGCCATGCCGCCCTTGTTCGCGCGCCACCGCCGCCACTGTCGGCGCCGCCCGGCCGTCGACCGACGCCGCCCAGCTCGGCGACGACGTTGCCGTGCTGCCCCGACCAGGTCCGGCCCCCGTCGGACCGCCGCGATGCGAGGAAGCCACGCCGCGACGCCGCGCCCGCGTTGCGCTTCCGTCACCGATTCCGCCGCCGGCGACCAGTGCCGCCGCGATCGGTCAGTCGCCTCAGCACCCTCAGCCTTCCAGCGACCTTCCCCGACCGGAACGGAGGCCATCGCCGCCCTGGCCGGCCGGATTTAGCGACCCACCGCCGCCGCTCTGTTTTATGCATTTTCCGGTGAGCCGCCACCTCCGTTGGCCGCGTCGACCTCGTAGATGAGTCGGGCTCGCCGAGCCGGTTCCGAGGGTACCCAACACGACCACTTTCCGGCCAGTAGACGCCGCCGGCGATTGTCGCCGGAAAACCACCGGAAGCCGCCGGAAAACCGCCAGTAGCTGCCGGAAAACCGGAATTTCTGGAATTCGCCGGAATTCACCGGATCTTCCGCGGGGCTCACCCAGTTGAGCCCGATCGAACGTCGGACGCCGGGGAGCGCCGAATTCGAGCTCCGAGACACGCGACGGAACCTTAGCCGTCGCCGATTGCCGACGATGTGAGGTATAATTACCTCCAATTTGATTATTTAAATTGATGATTGTTAGCATAACATGATAGGATTGAGTGATTCCCATGATAGAAGTCTGAGCATGAAAGAAGTAATGATATGTATGATATGATTGGTAATGAGTAAATATTAAGTGATCCGATGATGTAAAGTAAATTTGAGCATGTTAATCGGGTACGATGTAACTTAGGAAAAACACAGTAAAATTGGTATGAATAACATTAGTTAGAATTATTTTCATATTTATGATTATTTGATTGTTGATTGACGGTCATTGTGTGTGATTCATCATTTAGTTAGCGGGCGTTAGTATTTAGTTTTGATGTGTAGGTACGGAGTAGGAGCTTGCCGCCTAGGCGCGATGACACGCTTGGAGCTTCTACCAGGTCCGTTTAGGACTCGTCTCTGTTTTACATCTTTCTATTGTATGTTTATCTTATTATTTGCAGGACGGGTTAAGTGGCGTTTTATTGGATCCCACTTAACTCGGGCCATTTAACCGAACATTTTCCGGATTAATAACCCCTCGAGGATGAGATCCCTCGAGGTTGATTTCGAAAACAAGATCCACCACAAGTTGCCTTCGGGCCTATTATATAACTCCCTACCCAAGCCTATATATATATATAGTTTTCGCGTTTCTGTGAGACGAAGAGATGGAGAAATCGACTGCACGTACCATGCAGAGGATGCCGTGACAGTCAAAGCGGGCTCTGGATTAGTGCCAGCGGACTGTTCCATTCCCGAGGGATCCTGACAACTCCGCGTTTGAGTTCCTCACACCCGGAGAACGTGGAGGTTTACGGGTACTGTTTAGTACAGCGCATGTCCGGACTTGTGGTTCAAAGGGTACTAAAGGCGACTGCCTGAGAGTACTCGGCCTTCGTGCTCAAGGCCAGGAGAAATATGGAGGTAAGGAGAGGGCTTAGGATAAAGTTTCACGAGAAGTACTGAAAAAGAAGTGCCGAGAGTGGCACAGTACCAGTAGCAGATCAGTAAGTTCGGGATGCTACCGGGTCTGCAGCCCAGTGGCTCCTCAGTAGTGCCCTTCAGAGTGTTCACGTGGAGTATATGATGTTTTCTTTCATATGAGAGTTTGCTCTCATAGCCAGTTTGTTATAGTTATTTTATTTTCCGGACCAGTAACACTTGTTACTGACGTGTTTTTATACTATATGTAGGTAATAATCACGAGTTGGAGGAGCCAGCTTGGACGGAGGAGCAATGAGGTCTTGTACACACACATGTTAGATTTCTGAATGTTTAATATTGTATTATTATGTTATTATATTGTGAATGACATGATTAAATGTTTGAGCATGATGATATGATGTGAATGAAATGCTAAGACACGATAACAGAATGCAAAATATGATCAGAGTTGAGCAGTGGAAGCGTAGTGGGTTGAGACCCAAGCTTCAGAATGAATTCATAATATGTTAGATTTTGTGTGAATGAAATCATGGATGCATGTGTATATATATATATATATATATATATATATTTTGACAGGGTGGGCCCATAATTGCACTTTTAGGGGAGACCCTGACGGTTTTATTTCAGGATTTTTACTGTAATTGTAATGATGTGAAAATTGGTTGCATGTCATCCATGTAGTATCATGTTAGGGTTTTATGAATTTATCCATGCATGACAAGTCGTATCTACATCTTAAGACGCTGAGATTGGATCCGTATGAGTTAGGTTCGGGTTAGCCGACCTAACCGGGGCTGGTAACATGCCGGTTCGGTTCACGAGTGTGAACCGGATTTGGGGTGTTACACGGTGCATGGTGGTCAAATGCGGGCTCAGGCTGAGCAAGGCTCCCAAATTGAAATATATAACATTTCGAGTAATTATATGGACCTGGAATTGTGATGAGGCACCCGCAATTATGACACACGATCCTAATATGAATGAAATTTCTCTAAAGCCCCTTTATAAGCCAAATGTGATCACAAACTACCTAGATGATGTTTTATTTAGCATCAACAGAATTCTCCTTTATATAGAAGAATATATGTGGAATTGAAGAAGTCACTATATTAAATTTGATAGAAAAGAACGTAATCACACATAATCATGTTAAACACCAACCATTTGTGTGATAACGAAATGTTAAAAAAATTGACTATTGAGTTAAAGCAAATAATTATCAAATTGCACTTATGACTCCCAATGTCAAAAATTTAATAAATACAACTTATTTAAAATCATCTATAAATACCATTGTATTTGTACTCTAAAGGCTATAATTGATAATTTATGACATTGATTGTTAAGAATTAATTTAATTAAATATTATTTATAGTTTGCTTTAAGATTTACAAAACCCTAAATAAAATAACCATATTATTTTTTGGAGGGTTGTACAATCTCCCCAGCTTGGCAATTTTTATCCTCGAAATATAATAGGAGGAGAAAAATTGAGGTTTTACAATCTTTTCAGCTTGGGAATTTTTGTCTTAAAAAATATAATAGGGTTATAAGAGAAAATTACTCATTCATCTAACATCTTTCTTATCCTATCTTAGGCATTTCTTCCCTTATGCATTGATATACGTGTATCTAGCTCTATAGAAGTTAGTTTAAATATCTTCACATTTTCTTATAAAAGTTTATTTTAGAAAAATCACGATTTCCCATTTTTTTCTACTGCTTTGTGATAGTTGATCACATGAGTCATTTTGATCAACTTCTTCACTACTACATCTTAAAGCCAACTTATTCGAGGACACTTCAAAAGTTGATCCTCTATTGCATTTGAGTAATCATTTTAAATTACTTTATACATATCTCAATGCTTCATTAGTGTCTTCACTTTTCATAAAGCCATATCTTGTCGCATAGTAGACTATAATTCGTCGGTGTTTTTTTCTCGATTTAAGCATTGTCACTCATATGCATAGCTAAAGTGGGGTACACTATCCCATGACACTATCATGTAGATCACACAAGTGTATCATACCACCCATACTACCCAGATAACACCTTTGATTGTAAAGGCGCCCTATACATGCTCATTGGTTAAGTGTTACATGCACCTAGCATGACACATAAGTGACACACCCATAATTACTTACTATCTAAAACAATAAAAATTAATTCTATAAAAGAATGATTAATGCCTATATAAAAGAAAATTTACCGTTGGGACAGTAGACTCTTAGACTTTCAATAAGGTAAGGATTGATTTGCATTATTCTGTGAGAAACACAACTTTGATACCACCTGTAATGAGCCGCGCATCCCGAGCCACGAGCCAAGTGTTACTATATGAAACTAAGTATCTCATAAATTAATTTCCTATTAATTTTTAAGATTTTAAATAAATCCATGACATAAAATTTAATATAACAAATGCTCGGAATAATCTAAGCTCCATGAACCGAACTAAAATCCCACTACCATGCAAACAATCTAAAAGTATAATAACAAATAAGAAAAATCAAAAGTCTAATAACAAAGTCTTCCAGCTGTCCCGGCTTTACCCATCTTTGCATAATGCTCACACATGTGGAGGCAATTCCACGTTAGTGATAAAAACACTAAGTTATTTAATTATAAGAAACAAGTTAATATATTCCATAACATCTGAATTCGAGGCTTTTAGTGAATATGACCTTATGTCGAACTCTTATTATGCTGGGATGGTGGCCACCCATCTAGCTACAATCCCATGTATGCACACACATGCTACTTAGTCCACGACTTGTAGTTACCGATATTTGTCACTAAGTCACCCTCTTGGTATCACAAGTGCATAATGACTTTCCTTTTGTCACTGTTCCATGTCACCCGTTTCGGCATGGGGGCAGGTATTTAATCTCTCAAGAATTTTAAGGGTGTTGCCTTGTGTCAGACTGATTCAATTCTTTGACCCCAGTTGCGCTCGGTGCATGGTAGTAGAATGTGGGCTTAGGCCGACCAAGGCTCCTAAATAGAAATATATAACATTTCGAGTAATTATATAAACCTTAAATTGTGATGGGGCACCCACAACTATGATACACGATCCTAATATGAATGAAATTTTTCTAAAGTCTTCCCTTTGTAAGCCAAATGTGATCACAAACTATCTAGAGGGTGTTTCATTCAACATCAACAAAATTCTTCTTTATATAGAAGAATATGTGTGGAATTCAAGAAGTCACTACATTAAATTTTATATAAAAGAACGTGATCACACATAACTATACTAAACACCAACCATTTATGTGATAACGAAAAGTCAAAAAAATTGAGTATTGAGTTAAAGAAAATAAGTATCAAATTGCACTCACAACTCCCAGTCTAAAAAATTTAATAAATAAAACTTATTTAAAATCATCCATAAATACCATTGTATTGGTACTCTAAAGGTTATAATTGATACTTTATGATATTGATTCTTAAGAATTAATTTAATCAAATATTATTTATAGTTCATTATAAGATTTACAAAACCCTAAATAAAATAACCTAATTATTTTTTTCGGGGTTTTACATTTTGTAACGACCCGAAACAAAGTGCAACATAATAGGGCTAAGTCATCTCTTCAAAAGTAGTTAACCGAAGTTAAAGATCTATAGTCCATTCCCACTTATAAACATGATCTTATCCCACTGGTCTTAGATGTGGTATTAAGTTGAGGGATCTCACAATCCACCCACCTTAGGAAATTTCGTCCCTGAAATTCCTACACTTGGCTCGTTGCTTGCCTCAACACATGTCCTTCTCTGGCCCGTGACCAGTAGCCTTACCCAATGTCCCTAGTCCAACCCATTATCTAACACGGAGCCACGTTGTTCTGATACCACCTATAATGACCAAAGTGCAACATAATAGGGCTAAGTCATCTCTTCAAAAGTGACTTCTTGAATTCTACACATATTCTTCTATATGAAGGAGAATTATGTTGATGTTAAATAAAACATCATCTTGATAGTTTGTGAGCATGTTTGGCTCATAAAGGGAAGGCTATAGACAAGTTTCATTCATATTAGGATCGTGTGTTATAGGCCTCATCACAATTCCAGGTTCGTATAATTACTCAAAATGTTATATATTCCTAGTTGGGAGCCTTTGTTGGCTTAAGCCCACATTTGATCACCATACGTCGAGTGCAGCCGGGGACAAAGAATTGACTTAGTCTGATACTAGGCAGCACCCTTAAATTTCTTAAAAATTAAATACCTGCCCTCATGCCAAAAGGGATGACAGGGCGCAATGGAGCAAGACAACTCATTATGCACTTGTGATACCGAGATGGTGAATCAATGGCAAATATCGGTAACTATAGGCCGTGGGCTACATAACGTGTGTGGGTATACATGGGATCGTAGCTGGATGGGCACCCACCCACCCAACATAATAAGAGCTCGGCATAGGCTTATAATCACTAAAAGATTCAAATTCAGATATTGTGGAATATATTAACTTGTTTCTTGTAATTATATGACTTAGTATTTTTATCACTAACACGGAATTGCCTCTGCAGGTGTGAGCATGGAAGGATGGATCAAGTCGAAATAGCTGGAGGACTCTGTGCTTAGACTTTTGATTTTTCTTATTCGTTATTATACTTCTACATTGTTGTTTACATGGCAGTGAGATTTCAGTTCAGCTCGGTTCGGTTCGGTTCATGGGGCGTAGATTATTTTAAGCATTTATTATATTAAATTTATGTCATGGGTTTATTTAAAATCTTGAAAATTAATTCATGTGACACTTAGTTTCATATAGTGACATTTGGCATGTGGCTTAGAACGGGTGGGTCATTACACAGCTATGGGTACTGAATCGACATTTAGCACAACCTTTCACCCTTAGACGGATGGGCAGACTAACAAAACCATATAGATCCTAGAGGATTTTCTTCGAGCATGCATTTTGGATTTTGGAGGAAGTTGGGAAGAGCACCTACCTCTAGTAGAGTTCTCTTACAACAATAGCTATTAAGCCATGATAGGTATGACACCATTCAAGGCACTATATGGCAGACCATGTCGATCCTCAGTGTGTTGAGTACATGGTAGCGAGCTAGTAATAGTTGGGCTGAGATAATCCAGCAGACATAGGAAGTGGTAGTACCGATCATGAAGAGGGTGAGGACAGCTTAGGACAGGCGGAAAAGTTATGCTAATTAGCACAGACGTGAGCTTTAGTTCGCGTTAGGAGATCACGTTCTCCTAAAGGACTCTTCGACTAAGGGAAACATGAGATTCTGGACGCAAAGAAACTCACTCCGCGATATATTGGACCGTTTGATGTGATCGATCAGAGTGGACTAGTGGCTAAAAGGCTAGCATTGCCACCTCACCTATCAGCTATGCATAATGTCTTCCATGTGTTGATGCTGAAGAAGTACTATCCAGACAATTCTCATGTTGTTAGCTTCAAAGAAATAGAGCTGCAACCAAACCTAATGTGAGATCCTTCAACTTAGTCCCACATCTAATACCTACTGGGAGAAGATCATGTTTATAAGTGGGAATAGACTATAGATCTTTAACTTGGTTAACCATTTTAATGAAATGCCTTAAGCCCATTACGTTGCACGTTGGGCCGGGTCATTATAGGTGGTATTAGAGCAACCTGGTTACGTGTTAGATGGTGGGCTGGACTAAGGACGTTGGCTAGGCTGCCGGTCACGGGCCAGAAAATTTGTGGGATGAGGCTAGCAACAGGCTGGACTAGGGACGTTGGCTAGGCTGCTAGTCACAGGCCAGAAAGGTCGTGGGTTGGGGCTAGCAACAAGTGAAGTATAGGCATTTCGGGGACAAAATTTCCTAAGGTGGGTGGATTGTGAGATCCCTCAACTTAGTCCCACATCTAATACCTACTGGGAGAAGATCATGTTTATAAGTGGGAATGGACTATAGATCTTTAACTTGGGTTAACCATTTTAAAGAAATGACTTAAGCCCATTACGTTGCACTTTGGGCCGGGTCATTACAGGTAGTATCAGAGCAACTTGGTTATGTGTTAGATGGTGGGTTGGACTAAGGACGTTGGCTAGGCTGCCGGTCACGGGCCAGAAAGGTTGTGGGCTGGGGCTAGCAACGGGCTGGACTAGGGACATTGGCTAGGCTGCTGGTCTCGGGCCAGAAAGGTTGTGGGCTGGGGCTAGCAACGGGCCAAGTATAGGCATTTCGGGGACGGAATTTCCTATGGTGGGTGGATTGTGAGATCCCTCAAATTAGTCTCACATCTAAATCTTACTGGGAGAAGATCTTGTTTATAAGTGGGAATGGTCTATAGATCTTTAATTTGGGTTAACCATTTTGAAGAAATGACTTAAGCCCATTACATTGCACTTTGGGCCGGGTCATTACACCTAACATATCCAGAAGAAGTAGTTCAGATTGTGGATTGTAGAGTGAAGATTCTCCAAAGGAAAGATGTCCCCCTACTACGAGTGCAATGGATTCAAAGAGGAGTTGAAGAATCTACATGGGAACGCGAAGATGTGATGAAGAAGCGATAACCAAAGATATTTGGGCAACTAGCTTCACAACCAAGTACCTTACTAGAGATTATTTTTCTTCAGATTATGGATGAGTTTGAAACTTCCTTGGCTAAAATTTTGAGGACGAAATTTTTCTAAAGAGGGAAGGTTGTAAAACTTGTGACTCAAGTTAGAGTTTTACATTACCGAACCAGTCGGTTCGACCATTGGTTCGAGTCGAGTTAGTTTCATGAATCGCATGCTGAGTTGAGTCCAACCATGAGCTATGAGTGATAAGGGTCAGTGTACCTGAATATATAATGATAACGTTGGAAAGAAGGTAAAAAATGAGTTATCAGAATATATAAAAGTATGCAGTATATTTTTCTATTTGATTGTAGGATGCGTTATAAGGCAATTGGGGTGGGCTATTAGTTATAGAACATGTCATTGTGGTGTTCTGATATGTAATATATTTTATGAGATTTTTCCCTGTTTTTGGATTTTTTAGGATTTATTACAAGTTAGTTATTATTTTTTATTCGAGTCGGTGTCAAGCCAAGTTCTTTTTATGGGTTTGCCACCAAACACCCCGACACCATCTTCTCCCCCAAAACCCCCGACACCTTTCCCCTCCAAACCCTCACCGCCGCCACCCCGCCGCCAATCGACACCTCCTCACCGCCACCATGCCATCGTCGTGCCACTCTGAGTGCCCCCACTATTGCCTGGCCTCCACAACGAGGCAAAGCCCCCGCGACTGCACACTGCTTCGTCACCGATCCCACCGCCAGCGATCATCGCCGTTGCCATCTAGTCACCATCTCTAGGACACGCAACAAAACCCTAGCCGTCACCGATTGCCGACGATGAGTGAGGTATGATTTATTTTAATTTAATTATTAAAAAGTAATGATTATTAGCACAACATGCTAGGATGCTAGGATTGAGTGATTGATGTGTTAGATATTTTTATGTTGACAAAAATATGAAGATGTGTGACTATGTGATATTAAAACGAATGCTAAGGAATTAATAGGTAAACTAAATAAGTATTGTAGTCTAATGCAACGTAGAGTAGGAAAACTTATACTGATTATTATTGATGTGTGTTGATTGATGCATAGTTGATGTGAGTATGCTATAGGATGTGTGAATGCAACATCAGCGGGCGTTAGTATTTAGTTTTGGTGTGTAGGTATGGAGTAGGAGCTTGCCACCTAGGCGCGTGGACATGCTTAAAGCTTCTACCAGGTCTGTTACAACTTGTTTCTAGTTTTATCTCTATACTCCATCGTGCTTTGTTTTTACAAGTAAGCAGATGTGTCAAGTGGTGGATTTTTGTATCCCACTCCACACAAGCCATTTAGTTGCACCTTATTTTAGGATTAATAACTCTTAAGGATGAGATCCCTCAAGTTTATTTTCAAAATTCAGATCCAACTAACGATGCCTTCGGGCCTATTATATAAATCCCTATCCAGACCTATATACATGTAGTTTTCACGTTTTCAGTGAGAGATGGAATGAGGGAAATTTGACAACCGTGCTACGCGAGCGGCCACGTGTCAGTCAAAGCCAAAAATACTCACAACCATGCTACATGAGTGGGTATGTGCCAGTCGATAGTGAGCTCTAGATTGGTGTGCAGGCCATTCCATTCCCAAGGGATCCTGATAACTCCACCTTTGATTTCCTCAAACCCATAGAAATGTGGAGGTTTATGGGTACTGCTATGCAGTGCATGTCTAAACTTGTGGTTTCAAAGGGTACTGAAGGCGTATGCCTGAGAGTACTCGGCCTATATACTCCTAATTAGTGCCCTTATGAGGGTTCTAGTGGAAGTTATGAATGTTTTACTTTTAACAGGAGGGTCAACCCTCTTGTGTTAGTTTGTTACTAGCTATTTCTGGATCAATAATGCTCATTACTGACGGTTTTTTATTATCTATGTAAGTGAGAATCTCGATGACTAAGCGCTATCAAGACCACAGAAGAGTAGCAAAGCCATTGCACACATGTACTTGCCAAACGTAATGGATGGTAATGATGATTTCTAAGTTGTATGAATGATGAGTTTGTTTAAGATTATTCTGTGAAATTCTATGAACATTTTGCCTGTGAAACGAAACTAGAACAAAAGTGAACAGGAGCCTTGGAGTTTAGACTTGGCTTGAATAAGGCAAAGAGTGAAAAAGACTAAAATGGAAATGATAATGTCATGTTTTGGAATTATATCGATATGAATATTTATTGTTGTCGAAGACAAGTTGGCCTCCTATTGCACATTTAGGGGAGACACTATCTATTTTGTTTTAAAAATATTATTTATTTTCGAACTTGTTTTCACGGTTGTTCTGTTTGTGCATGATAGCATATCATAGCATGCATGTAGGGCTACATTAGAACCCATGTATCTCATCCATGCATTACATACTTGCACTACCATTTTAAGACACCGAGGGTAGATTTGGGTTGACTTAACCAAATCTAATATATTAGCGAACAGTTCGGTCGCCTATGACATTTTCGGGTCGGTTCACAGGTGTACCGAAACGGGGTGTTATTGTAACGACCCGGCCCAAAGTGCAACGTAATGGGCCAAGTCATTTCTTTAAAATGGGTACCCCTGAAGTTAAAGATCTATAGTCCCTTCCCCTTATAAACAGGATCTTCTCCCAGTAGGTATTAGATGTGGGACTAAGTTGAGGGATCTCACAATCCACCCACCTTAGGGAACCGTGTTAATTACCCAATTACCCGGTTAAAGGAATTATGGTGAAAGGGTGCTTCCACAAACCCTAGCTGTCATTTATGCTTTATAAAAGGAGAAGGGGAGTGCATCA
>JAURVB010010049.1:0-25736 GCA_033002965.1 Piper betle | reverse complement strand
TAAATATCCTTCTAAACAGGCTAAACATAATAAAAGTAAAAATCTTTTATTCATTATAAAAGGAAGAAAAGTAAAGAGAATAAAAATATAAAACCTAAAAAGGTTAATAAGAAAAATAAACCTTCTAGTTCTAAAAAACCTATTAAACCATTAGTCTGTGGAGATTGTGGTAAAACTGGACAGACTAGAAATCAATGTAGATCAAAAAAGAAAATCAGAGAATTAAATATTCCTGATGAAGAAAAAGAATAATTAATAAACTTAATAGATGAATCAGATGATAATTATTCAGATTATGGTGATACTTCTGAATATGATGCATTAGAAATAAATCCTGATCGAGATAGTTCTTCAAGTTCTATAGAATGTGATTGTGAATGTGAAAATTACAATAGAATAATGGATTTAAATAGATTAAGTACTAAAATGGAGAATGATTAGAATCTAAATTTACAGTATTGGATGAAGACTGTTGAGAGTCTGCTTGTTTTTGAAGGGCTACTCATAGGAGTAGGAGGTTTATCAATTGCTGGACAATGAAAAGCTGTATGACCAAATTGGTCACAACAAAAACACTTAGGGTCCAGACTCAGAGAATGGCGACACAGTGTAAACAATTGCAGTATGTCCAATATTGCCACATATGCTACACTGTAGATCTTTAGTACCCAAGGAGACTGTGCAAAGTTTCCTTGACTTAGACCATATTAGTTGTGTGTTCGAATAATTTCAATAACTATAAGTAAAATGGTAGATCTAAGGTTTCCACACCTCTGAATTTCCAAGGCAAGATTGGATCTTGCTTATGAATCTAATACCTTAACCCTCTCTTCAACATCAGTATCTTCTTCACAAAGAGAATTTATGGCCTTATGCAATGAATCACTCAATTGATCTCCTTTGTACATTATTTTATCAATTAGTTCAATTCTAGAACAATTATATGTTGCATGTGCACAATTCATGGATTTAAAGATGTTAAATGTGACATAATTGTGTTTACCCTAACTATAAGTTTTCCATCAACTATGTTGATCAATGTTCCCCTAGTTGCCAATAAACCTCTCTTGACGATGAGTGGTATATCGTCATTCCTTCCTTCCATTTCAAGCACAACAAAATTTGCAAGAAAGATAAACTTGTCAACCTTTATTAAAACATCTTCAATCACTCCTTTAGGATATACCAATGACTGGTCATCTAACTGAAGTGTGACGTTGGTAGGAGCAATATCCTCGATTCCTAACCTTTTGAAAATAGAAAAAGGCATAAGATTAATGCTAGAACCTAAGTCATATAAAGCATTACAATGAACATTTTCTCCAATTGAACATGGAATCACAAATTTGCTCGTGTCTTTCATCTTAGGAGGTAGTTTTCTTTGGAGGACAACATTACATTCCTGTATCATGGCCACAACTTCATTGTCATCTATTCTCCTTTTCTTTGCTAGAATATCCTTCAAGTATTTTATATAACTAGACATCTGTTCAAGTACTTCAGCAAAAGGTATGTTGATTTGTAATTTCTTAAATATATCAAGAAATTTTTTGAAGTATTTTTCATCACTTTTTTCCTCAGTCTAGAAAGAAATGGTACTTTTTTCGACCTCTTCTATGTGTACAACATCTTTCTCTTTCCCTTTGCTAACCAATGGAATGGGTTCATGTTTGTCGATTGGCTTCTCATCTTTTGCCTCAACATCATTGGGATGAATTGGTTCTTGTAAAGTAATACCACTCCGGGTTATTACGACTTTGCAATGCTCTTGACCATCTTTCCTTAGTTGTTCTAGTTGGTTGGGAAGTACACCCCTGGGTCGCTCTCTTGGTTCCTTGTTTAATTGCAACACAACTTGTTGCATAAACTGTTGTTTTTATTGTTGTTGATTCTGCATGAATTGTTGCATAGTTTGTTGCATAGAATTGAACATTTTGATCAAATCTGGTTGTTGTGGCTAAAAAGTAAGTGAAGGAGGTCGAGAATGTTGTGATGGTGGTGGTGGATTATTGAGGACAGTAGACAATTGTGGACAATTATTCCATGAAAAGTTCGGGTTATTGCGCTAACCCACATTGTATGTATTGGAATAGGGATTGTTATTCCTATTAAAGTTGCCTACACAGTTAACTTGATCTGTTGTACATTGACCTATAGAATGTCCTTGTCCACACCATTCACACCTTGGCTCCATAGCCTTAACATGTCCTTGCATATTACGATTTTGAACTTGATTAGCTAAAGCACTAACCTGAGTAGATAATTCATTAAGTGCATCTAATTCTAAAACTCTGGTAATCCTCCTTGGGTGCCTTTCTTGTCTTGCATAGTGGTTGCTAGGAGCCATCAATTCTAGCAGTTGAAAAGCTTCATTTGGGTTCTTCCTAAGAAACGATCCATTGGCTGTTGCATCAATTATGTTCTTTGTTTGCCCTAACAACCCGTTATAGAAAGTTTGGAGTTACATCCATCTTTCTATACTATGGTTGGGACATTTTTTTCAACAATTCTTTAAATCTTTCCCATGCCTCAAAGAGAGACTCAGCATCAAATTGCAAAAATGATAATTTTTTGTTACATAATCTAGCAGTTTTAGAATGAGGAAAATATTTTAACAAAAATTTTTCAGACAATTCATCCCAAGTGGTAATTGCATCTAATGATGACAACCACTCTTTCACACTTCCTATTAATGAGAATGGAAATAAGTGAAGGCGACGAGTGTCATCAGAGACACCAGGTTGCTTATACATATCACAAACCGATAGGAAATCGATGATATGCCTATTAGGATTTTCAATAGGCGATCCACTAAATTGTCCTATAGTTTGTAACATGTTAAATAAAACTGGTTTCAAGCTCGAAGTAGGCTCGCATCCACCTGTGGTGCACTAATACTAGGTTGTAACCCTCTTGCAAGGGGTACAACCCAATCTTTGATTGCCCTATTGTCATCATTGGCTACTGCTACAATCGGTGGAAGTGGAGGCATTCGTTGTTGTGGGTCCATGATTTCTTCTTTTATTGCTTCTTGTGCTCTTCTTCCAGTGGCACACAAGTTTCTCAAAGTCCTTTCAATCTCTAGATCACAAGAAAACAAGAGTGACCACACTGATCGATGCATAAACAAATGATAACATGGAAGAAGACAATGATATTATTTTTATTTTTTATTTTAAAAAATAGACACTTAAATCTAAAAAGAAAAGAAAAATATTTAAAATTCTAATCCTAAATTAACTAAGAAAATTTGATCTCCCTGGCAATGGCGCCAAAAAATTGTTTTAATAATTTCAATGACTTGCAAGTATACATGGTCGAAACAAGTAATATAATGATAAATTTCCAAGTATCATCTCACAAAGAGATAAATTTACTTATGTTAATAGTAAAAAATAAAACTAAGAGCAAAGCAACAACAGAAAGAGATTTTTAGTTTAAGATAAAATTCGTTCTAGAGTTACATTTCCCTTAACATAAAATTAATCTTCATCACATATTATTCTTATCTTCTATTCCCTCAAATTGTCAATCTAAGAGAATTATATGACATGGTGGCTCCCGCTCCTTCAATCTTCTATTATTTTGCCTCAATTTTTACCTCCCGGTGATAATTGATTAATTAACAAAGTAATGCATTAAGATTTGCCTTACAATCGCATACAATGTTGTATATCTCCGACCACAACGACAAACAAGTCAAAAGACTCATCATATAATAAATTATCAATGATTAATCTAATTAATTTCTCCTAAAATCTAATTAAACGTCATTATCTAAGAAATAAACGATCAATCTACTCTTAGCATTAAGTACATGATAATTCAAACAATCTGATTGAATAAAAGAGTAAGACGTTGAAATGAATTTAATTAAACTATATTAAGTTCCATTCTTCTTTAGAATGAAATAAAAGATTACTCCATAATAAAAATAAAGAACATGATGAAAAAGGTTTAAACTTATATAATAAAAAGTACTAAAAATTACAATAACTAGAACTACTTAATTCACTAAACTCCTAAGCCAAGAGTTGAGATATCTAAAACAACAAATGCCAACCCCAGTATATAGAAGATGAGATGGCTATAAGATACATAAATTCAAGGAAGGTGTTCACAAATCAATTTATTCTAATTGATTATGATATCCATTCAAATTTCCATCTCCCTGACGTACTCAAATGCAGCCAAAGCAATGTACATTCATCTTCATCGAGCTTTGTGAACTCCTTGAAGAAACCATTGGATGACCATGACCTTTCAATTCCAAAGTTTAATTTGTTTCATTTTTTCTGCATTAAAACTCCAAAATTAGGTATATTTCATAAAATATTAATTAACTAGTGTATAACGATAAATATCACCTAATTAATAATATTTATACCCGAAAAGTATAAAATCACATTAAAAACATGGGTAAATATTTTATACTTTAAACACTTAACACTATATTGTAGTTTGATTACAGCAGTTGGATTCTATCCAATGGTTGCAAAATAACCCCGCCCAAGCGTTGCCTATTTCTCCCGCGATGCTGCACAGCACACAACCAGGCCATTCTTCCCGCGTAGTACATAGCACACAGCCACGACGGGATGAAGGTGGGACGCGTTGGCATGGGAGTCCAGTGAAGGCGGTCGCGGGGTACAGTGCCGGGGGTAGCTGCGACAACGATGAAGTAGAGGAGCTATTTGCTTCCTCTGTTTCTCTCGGGATGCCGCGCAGCACGGCCGGTGCGATGAAGGCGGTAGGCGTTAGCTTGGGAGTATGGTGTGGAGATAGTGGCTGGCGAGTCCACCATTGCCATCGCCTTAATCAAAGCTGCAGCTTTTTTGATGCCGCCAACCACAATTCTCTGTTTGAGACTTCCTTTGTTTCCCACCAACGAATTCAACCCTGGACTGTCGGACCATTTCATAGCTGAGTTGGAGCTCAACCTGATCAGCTGCTGCAGCAAGCTCAACACCGGCTGTGGTTCGCTTGGGTCAACAGTAGGTGTGACTTCCTCTAGCCAAAATCCTATGTTTCCCGCCGGATCTTCGCCGCACGGTGCATGAACAGGGGCTCTTGGCCAGGATCTCATTGAAGATTGCGCGGATCTCACCGTTGCCGCTGAGGGAGAGGAGGTTGAGGAGGTTGTTGATGTTGGTGATGATGGCGTTGGCGGTGTAGACGTAGAGAAGGCAGGAAGGTGGGAAAGGATGTAGGAGGGGACATTGGACATTTTGACGATGGCGAGCTGGTGATAGCACTAGCCGGCGGCGTCGCTGGATGGCAGCAGCCGGCCAGCGGCAAGTCGCTGGTGGTGGGGTGTCACGGCAAAACAGAGGGGGGTGGCAGAAGGGCGATCGCAATTTCGTAATAAAAACTTAACTCACACCCGACTAAAGTTAATATTATGAAATATATATATATATATATAATAATAATAATAATAATAATTTCATAATTAAACTTGACTCGCACCCGAGTCAAGTCAATATTACGAAATAAAATTTAAAAAATGATATAAAATAATTATAATAAAATATTAAAAAATAAAATATGCTAAATGAAATAAAATCATATGTTCTAGACCTATCAACTCACCTAAAAATAATCTAATGTGGTAAACGGCGTAAAACTAATTTTACGATCCACTATACATCTAAAAAATAAATTGACATGATCTTATATATTTTACGATCCACCTAATCTATGCATCTAGGCCAGCCAACGTGAGGGAACCTCACCAATATATAATAGAAAACCACTTTAGTAATCAAATAAATTTGATTACCGGTCCGAATGACTATTGCTAAAACAACAAGCTGGCAAATGAGTATTCCATTCCCACGGGATCTTAGGAAACTTAAGAATTGCCTTACACCGGGTGGTAAGCAAAGATACTTAAATGAGTGCCGACGCGCATGCACGGCTAATATTTATACATATAACACTTAAGCCCTCACCTTCTCCACATTTAACCCATCATGGTACTCAAGTGGCAAAAAGAACGGTTAAGTTAGTGCCACAAATTTTGAAAACGTGCTACGTTATGCAGTACCCTCATGCTCCGCACTACCAAAAGGTTTGAAGGAGCACTAGTGTGGTCCATACATCCTGTACATACTCTTAGTTGTAAAAGTCGTAAACCCTCATATTTATACATATAGGCTTCGGAGAGGATTTAATACATAGTTTTTAGATCTTATCTTTCGAAAACTATCAAGTAGTCTCAACCTTAAAGTTTTATTAAACAGTTGTAGAAAACACAGCTAAATGACCCGACATCAGATGGATCCGATAAAATGCCATTGATGCCATCCTACGTCTAAAACGTGATTAAACTTGACATGTAGGGAATCAAGCCGAGGTCAAGCAAAGGGAAATTCCTACAAACCAAGATGAGTAGAGCTCCATATTCTAGTTGGTGACCTTACCTGCGATACCTAGCACGAGGATGTAACTAAATAAGAATCGGGCCATGTCACCACGCAAAATGAGGCAAAGCCTCCAAATAAACTTAGCACTTAAAAATCACTTAATTATCTTAATTAGATCCTACATGAAGTGTTAAACCTTATTAGGTAACTTTATTAGGGCTTTTGTTTCTTATTTACTTAGTGGGCTTTAATTAATTCTAAGGTTTTAATCGAATAGGCTTACTAAATGATTTTTTGGGCGGGCTAAACAATGTCTAAATAGGCTAAAATTTAGATGGTTGAGCCCTGACACTAAGGTTCATAGGTAATTCCACCATGGCTGGACCATGTGCCAATCAAGGGAGAAAGTCTCATTAAGCTCGGCGCTAAGGTGTTTAAATAGTGTACCTGGGCTGTGCGCAAATTTTGTAACTATTCGTACATGCACTAGCAGATTCCAAATGGACTTGCGTTAGTGGGCATAGTTATCTAACACACGAATCTTGAGTTTAACAATAGTTCTTACACAATCATTCTTATAGAATATATATATATATATAATAAAGTCAAGTATATGCTACAAGCAAGTAGTTAATCCATGTTTTGGCTACTATATAGAACTCAAGACACATATTTCGCATAAATCTAGAAAAATAATTTCATAATTGGGCATTTTATAAGTTATAGAGAGTTTTTTCATGTTTTGGACTCATTGTTATTCAATTGACATCACGGGAACAAATAACATTTCGGTTATAGAATACAGCCCTAAATACTTTCTTAGCCATCTTGTTCCTAGGCTTGAGTTAGGCAGATGGTTTTCTGTAGTGAGATCTATTAAATCATTAACATTTAAAATAAGGGTTGGGCTTAATTAAATGGTGTAGTTTGGTTCTAAAATAATACAAACAAATATAATGATAATAATTTAAAAATAGAATATATTTTACAAAAAAATAATTGAATATTATTTAAAAATTAATTTTATATATTGAATAATATGTTAGCTATATTGGTAAAATAATTTTATGTTAATAAATAAAATTTAATTTTATTAAATATACATTTTTGATTTTTTATTTTTACAAATAATTATATGCATATATATATATATAATAAGAATAATAGCATGAGAACTTAAGAACTTCAGAACTCAATTCTAGCCTATTGGATAAGAATTAATGGTTATGATGATTATGAAAGCAATACATGATTGCCATCGATTTATATCTAATAGTCTACAACACGAGTTCTCAAACTTTTTAAGTTCTCACCCTATCATATATATATATATATATATATACATACATATACACACACACACACAACAAGTCTAGTTTGAGCGGCAAGTAGGCATCTCATACATGTTTAGGCAATTAGATAGTTTTTGAGATGTGTATTTCACATCTCGAGGTGAATTTAGTGGCGATTAATATTTTGAGTTGCCGACAAGTAGCTAATAGTAAACTCTATCTCTCTCTCTCTCTCTCTATATATATATATATATATATAAAATATGCAAGCGAACTATAAAATTTTTGAAGAGATTAAAATTGAATTTAATATATTTAAAATATATATTTTTATTTTTATATAAAATGAAATATATATATATATATATTTGTGTGTGGGTATTTGCTAGGTTAGAAGTAGAACGCTACTCATGTATGCTATTTCATTTATTAGTAAACGAATAAAAAGAATCTATTCTATGTTTGGAAAAGTAAATTTTGAATTATTTAAACTTATTTGATTGTTCATCCTCTTTAAGTATTGTTAAATATATAACAATTATTATTTTGAATGGATATTTTTCAATTTTAGAAATATTAACTCAATATATTTGTTGTGTGTATAACTGGAGGTACATGGTGTAGCCATATTTTATATTATTTTTTAAAGCTCAGAGCATGTAACCTAAGGCTAGGGTTGGGCATTCTGTCAATTCGATTTCAAATCGATTGAGTCAATTTAACCAAACTTCTATCGGTCTTCAAATTTTGCCACCAAATTTGAATTGAATAACCTTTAAAACTGAACCAAACAAACCAAAGCAAATTATTTCAGTTAATTTGTTTCAATAACCGAATTACACCATATGTTATAATTTTTTAAAATTATTTAATTAAATTTATATAATTATTTTATTGAACACAACCATTTAATAAGTAATGTTAATTGTATATAACTATTTATCAAATTCAATAAATAAAATCTATCCATATAGAATTTCATGGCAATTAAGATAAAATATCGAAATTCGAATATTTTTTTAAAAAAATTGGTAATTCGATTATTTCAGCCTGGCTTGGTTCTAATGTGAGATATCAAAATACACTCCAGTTGTCATTCTTCCCAATCGAAAGCCAAGCCGAACTATTTTAAAGCTAGAACGAATTGCTAATTATAGTTTGGTTTGAGTTTGATTTCTAAAATTGTGCTTAGTGAACCTAAGGCTATTGAGTGCTCCCTTACTATTATACTTTTATTAATTTTTTAAAAATTTAACAAGATGTGTGCTTAACCTTGAACAAGATGTGTGCATAACCATCATCCTTATCAAAAGTAGACGCATGTCAATTGCTTTTTGAAATATATTTATATTGTGTTTATAAAATATTTTCATTTGCATTCAATATGTTTTATATGCATCTACTATATTATCACATACAAATTAAATATTAATAAATACATATATGTAAAACCCCATTTTTGGGTTAGGGTTTTACCCGATTTTAATTTTTCCTTGTTCGGGTCAGTATCGAGTCGGTTCAAATGAGTTCCCTGTATATAATGAGTTATCAGTGTATACATGAGGTATATTTATAATTTTTATAAGTTAACACGTATTTTTTACCTATATCTAGGCTATTGCTGTAAAATCCCAATTTTTCTCTTTATATTTTCGAGGACAAAAATTCCCAAGTTGGGCGAGATTGTAAAACCCCGAAAAAAAATAATTAGGTTATTTTTAGGGTTTTGTAAATCTTAGAACGAACCATAAATAATATTTAATTAAATTAATTCTTAAAAATTAATATCATAAATTATCAATTATAACCTTTAGAGTACCGATCAATAGTTTCAAATAAGTTTTATTTGTTAAATTTTTGGGATTTGGACCCATTCGCATTAATTCAATAGTAATTTTTTTTACTTTTTGTTATCACACAAATTGATATAATTATAAGTGATTATGTTCTTTTTTATAAAATTTAATGTAGTGACTTCTTAAATTCCACACATATTAATAAAGTTTAATATAGTGACTTCTTGAATTCCACACATATTTTCTATATAAAGGAGAGTTCTGTTGATGTTAAATTAAACATCCTCTGGATAGTTTGTGAGTACATTTGACTCCCAAGGGGAAGACTTTAGGATCGTGTGTCATGGTTGCGGGTTGCTCATCACAACACCAGGTCTATATAATTACTCAAAATGTTATGTATTCTTATGTGGGAGTCCAGACACAGGGCAGTCACCCTTAAAAATTACTAAGTGAGAGTCCTGACATGGGGCAGTACCATTAAAAAATTACATATGAGTCTCGACACAGGGCAACACCCTAAAAAATTACTATGTGGGAGTCCCGACATGGGGCAACACCTTTAAAAAATTACTATGTGGGAGTCCTGACACGGGGAAACACCCTTAAAAATTACTATGTAGAAGTCCCGACACAGAGCAACACCTTTAGAAAAGTACTATGTGGGAGTCCTGACATAGAGCAGCACCCTTAAAGACTACTACGTGGGAGTCCCGACATGGGGCAACACCCTTAAATACCTACCCCCATGACGAAAGGGGTGATAAGGCGCAGTGGGCGCAAGATGGCTCGTTATGCAATTGTGATACCGAGAGGATGAGTCAATGACAAATATTGGTCACTATAGACCGAGAGCCTCAAAGTGCGTGTGCAAATACATGATTGTAGCTAGAAGGGCGGCCACCCTCCCAGCATATTGATAGCTAAGCATAGGCTCATAATTACTAAAAGACGTAATTAATGATGTTGTGGAATATATTAATTATTTTTGTAATTATATGACTTAGTGTTTTTATCACTAACGCTGAATTGTCTCAACAAGTATGCTTATGGAAGGATGGGGACAACTGAAGGACTCTATTATTGGACTATTCCTTTCTCTAGATTATTTGCATGGCAGTGAGATTTTAGTTCGGTTTATATTAAATTTATTGTTATGGATTATTTAAAATCTTGACAATTAATATAAAATTAATTTGTGAGACACTTAGTTTTATATAATAACACTTGGCTCATGGCACGGAATGGGCGGGTCGTTACAGTTACAACATTTATTATCCTTTTGGGATTTTCAGGGTATCTCATTTCATTCATCATAGGGATTTTGGACTATCGGATTGTGTCCCTGTGGACCTAACTTGATTGCGTTTAGGGCTTCGAGGTCGGAAGTTTGGATCGTACCACGTGGCATGATTGGAGCCGTCCACTTAGCCTTATAAGCTTCACACAATGATTTCCAATTGTTTTTCTCCCACTTTCAGAGTTATTCACTCTTAGCGCTGACACCACTGCTGCTCGCTACCAGCAAGTCTACGCCTCACCCCCGGCTACCAGACCGGCACTCTCATGACCGCCTTGCAACCGGCTTTCCAGTCGTACCATTCACAACCACTAGTGCCACTGTAGTGGCAGTCGACGACGGAGTTTTGACAACCCACTTCCACTACCGCCACCATTGTTCGAGCCATTTTTCTACGCCAGTGAACCACCACCGGCCAATCCAACCACCCCCACAACTTCATCTTGCCGAGATCTACATTTTGAGACAACCCATGATCACCACCACGGCCACGATTGCTGCTGGCGACATTGCCGCACCTAGCAGGGATACCGCCTTCTTTCAGGCCATTTTCTGGCCAGCCAATGGCCAGACTCTATCGATTGTCACCACTAGCACCTCCACCTTGACTCCCCTTGTCTATCTCAACCGACAAAACCGCGCCGCTGTCATTATTTTCTTGTGACAGGAACCGGCGCCCTCCATTCAGCCTATTTGCCCGTGATCATGTCTGCCACCTGCATTCGCATCCTCCACCCGCTTTCACATCCACCATCTGCGTTCGCGTCCACCCGGTCTGCCCAAGTCCACCAGTCCAAGCTCGTGTCCGTGTCCATCAATCCAAACCAGCCCAGCCGACCCAACCCAGTAGTTTATTTAATCTAGACTAGGTTGGTTCAGCCCATTGACTCCATTTGGTTTAACTCAGTTTGGTCCAGTTCAGCTCATTTTCACACCAATTTCATTTGTTCTTACACCGTTTTTGGTAATTCAAGAACATCTATGTTAGTTGTAATGCATATTCACATGATTTAGCATAATTAGATATTATGATTATTTTTCTTTATTTATTTTTTTGTTTATTTATTTATTAGTTTATTTAAGTATTTATTTATTGATTTATTATTATTTATTTATTTATATTTACACGTTTATCATATATGAAGAATGTTTACATAATTATTTATTATTATTAACATTATATTTACTTATGAATATTAGTCTTATTATGTTTACTAAATTGTATATATTTATTTATTTATTTGTTTGTCTATTTGTTCGTAATTTGTATGTTATTTTTTTATTTAATTATGTATTCTTATAGTGTATGACTATGATATTATTAATATTCATGGTTAATGACTATTAAATAATTGTTTATTTATTTATTAAATTATTATATATATATATATATTTATATGTTAGTAACAAGAGTATATGTTGATATTTACTCGTGTTTACCCGTATATTCATATACTATATAATTATATTGTTATTTTATGATTAGAGTATTGTTCTTGTTTATGTATTTTTTATTTATTCAATTATATATGAGTGCATTTTCTAGTTATTTATTTAATTAATTATTAATTATTTATTATTATTATGCCTCAATTTTCTTGCCACATGTTTAGTTATAGGTTTGGTAGGATTGTTTTCTTTGTTAGGATGCATTGATGATATGAGCACACACCACGAGCAAGCATGTAAAACGCTGTAAATAATTAGGTTATTTTACTTAGGGTTTTGTAAATTTTAGAACGAATCTTAAATATTATTCAATTAAATTAATTCTTAGGAATCAATATCAATTATGATCTTTAGCATAATGGTTCAATGATATTTATAGATGATTTTAAATAAGTTTTAATTATTGAATTTTCGGGATTGGGAGTTGTGAGTGTGAGTTGACACCAATTCACATTAACTCAATAATCAGTTTTATTGACTTTTTGTTATCACACAAATGGTTGGTGTTTATATAGTTAAGTGTGATTATGTTCTTTTATATAAAAATTTAATGTAGTGACTTCTTGTATTCCACTCATATTCTTTTATATAAAGGAGAATTATGTTGATGGTAAAGAAAACATCAACTTGATAGTTGATAGTTTTGAGCACATTTGGCTCACAAAAGGAAGGCTTTAGAGAAGTTTCTTTCATGTTAGGATCATGTTTCGTAGTTGCATGTGCCTCATCACAATTCCAGGTCCGTATACTTACTTGAAATGTTATAGATTCCCATTTTAGAGTCTTTGTCCACCTGAGCCCACATTCGACCACCATGCGCCGAGTGCAACCGAGCTCAAAGAATTGGCTCAATCTGACACAGGGCAGCACCCACCCTTAAAATTATATATTCCTTTTTGGGAGTCTTGGTTGTCCTGAGCCCACATTTGACCACCATGCGCTGAGCGCAACCAGGGTCAAAGAATTAACTCAGTCTGACATGGGGCAGCACCTTTAAAATTCTTGAAAGATTAAACACCTGCCCCCATGTCGAAAAGAGTGACAGGGCACAGTGGCGCAAGATGACTCATTATGCACGTATGATACCGAGAGGGTTTGTCAATGGCAAACATTAATAACTACAAGCTGAAGGCCACGTAGCGTGTGTATGCATACAAGCTGAAGGCCACGTAGCCACCCTCAGCATATTAAGAGCTCGGCATAGGTTCATAATCACTAAAAGACTCAAATTTAGATATTGTGGAATATACTAACTTGTTTCTTGTAATTACATGACTTAGTGTTTTTATCACTAACGCGGTATTGCCTCCGCAGGTATGACCATGGAAGGATGGGTAGAGTCGAGACAGTTGGAGGACTCTGTTATTTGACTTTTGAATTTTCTTATTTGTTATTTTACTTTTAGATTGTTTGCATGGCAGGGGGTTTTCGGTTTGGTTCATGGGGTTTATATTATTTCGAGCATTTGTTATATTAAATTTTATCTCATAGGTTTATTTTAAAAATATTGAAAATTAATAGAAAATTAATTTATGAGACACTTACTTTCATATAGTAACACTTGGCTCGTGGCTCAGAACAGGCAAGTTGTTAAATGCAGCATATAGAGATGTTAGTATTTTACTTATTAGTGGGTTTCAATGTAGGTTTCAGAGTCCAAGCTCACCATAGATGTGCAGATACACTTAGACCTTGGACCACATGTCTGTAGGACTCTCCCTCTCTGCTCGACTCCTTGCGTGTTGAGTTTAACCGTGTTTTAGATGTAAGACGACATCAGCGGCATTTTATCTGATCCCTCCAATGTCGGGTTATTAGTTGTGTTTTCTACACATGTTCAATAAAATTACAAGGATGAGATCCCTTGTTAGTTTTCAAACTTAAGCTCTAGAAATTTATGACACAAGCCTTTTCCATAAACCTATTATATAAGTACGCGTATTTTTATGAATTTCACGAATAAGAGAATGAGTGGTACAAAGATATGTATATGGACCACACTAGTACTCCTTCAAACCTTGAGGTAGTGCGGTGTATGAGGGTATTGCATAACGCAACACATTTTTGGAATTTGTGGCACTAACTTAACTATTCCTTTTGCTACTCGAGTACCGTGGTGAGTGATATGGAAGATGTGAGGACGTAAGAGTTGTATGAATTAAACATTAAGCCGTGCATGCGAGCTGGCACTTGTTTAAGTATGTTTGCTTACCACCCAGTGTGAGGTAATCTTGAAGTTTTATAAGTTTTTGTGGGTAATGTAGTACCCATTTACCAGATTGTATTAGTTATTTTCAGATCAGTAACACCCATTACTGACATTTTTCATATAATATATGTAGGTCTTGCAAACCCTGAGTCTACTTTCATGGAAGGACAGATAAATGCTACACACACTTGAGCTCATCAGAATTATTTCTTTCTAACTTTTATTTATATTTGATGTGTTTTGATCTATATTTGACAATGTCTTCCACTCTTATGACACCAAGCGGGTTGTTTTGATCTATTGTATCGATCAAGTCTTACCGACCAACAACTTTAAACATGACTAGACTTGAACATAACATTTCTAATTAGGTTCTTAGGTGAACCGAAACCGGGTAGTTACAAGTTGGTATCATAGCCATGTCTTTGTCGATTGAGATGAAAGACTTTTATTTTGAACCAATTGTGTGGTGCTGTCCTAAACCAAGCCGACATGTATTTCTTTAGTTTGTTGGATTTTAGATTTTGTGCTCAATCAAACTTGAGCCGTGGATGTTTCAGTGCTAACAGTTATAAAAGTTATGAGATAGATATGAGATCATGATTTTAGCAAATACCAGCATGGATCTCACAGGCATGTCAAGATATATTTAGAGACTTGTCCTTGCCTTTACTATGCCAAAGATTTGGACCATTTAGAGTGTTCACATATTCAGTTAGCTGAAGTTGAGATGAGTAGTGGCCAAGAGTATTTGGAGCACCGGAGACATTGTGGCACTTGTCCATCTTTTGCATGTCACCACTATGATTGAAACCCCCTCCAAATCAAGCACACATGGTTGGATAACCTAAGTCAAGTTGATAGAAACTACCTATGATGAGACAAACACACGGAGATGAACATGCTAGAGACAGCAATGGGTTCATGACGTACAAATTAGGATTAGGCTTCAGCACCTGGACAGCACAACCACCGTACAAGTAGCACAACCACCGTCCGAGTAGTACAACTGCAGTCCGTGATGCACAACCATCGTCCAAATTGCCAAACCACCGACTGTGATGCACTGCCACTGACCAAATGTGCACTACTATTGTCCGTGATGCACAACCACCATCCATTATGTACTACTGCCATCTAAGTGAGCAGTTATAGAGAAAGTAAAGGCCAAGTAGTTAGTTCACCCTACAGAAGGACAACTACTTGAGGATGTTCTTAGCTCTGAATACAACATGATAACTACTTGAGGATGTTCAGAGCAGAGTTGGGTCAAAGATTGAGAACAAGATATAGCTATGGCAACATCAGTCTGGTAGAGGAAAGTTAGGTGCACTGAGATAATTTTGAAGAGATGATACAAGATTGACTTCACTAGCCATCTTGCATACCATTGCCTTGACCTAACATCCATGGGTCAAACGTGTATTGCAAGATAGTGTTAGTTATAGTCTTAGAGGGATAATTAGACAGTATTATTGTGTCTTGTAGGGATGTACATGGACAAAGTCTAAGAACAGGGCAATGTGACCTCCAGATGAGATGGCCACACTGATCAGATTGTTTAGTCATTATGACAATAGAAGTATGAGTTATAGCTAGGGATACAGATCATGCAGATGATCAAACATGCAGTGTGACCTCAGGCGACGAGAGGAGTTCGACTCGTATTAGAATTTTGGAATAGATTATGGGTTTAGTAAGGGAGTGTCCATTAGGGAAACATTATTTTCCTTGTGTTTTGCCAGCACAATTTGGTTCTTACCCTGAGACATAGGATTTAGCCTTTGCCCTGAGTATAGGAGGTTCCTTCTTGGTACTGTTTAGGAGTTATAGTGCAGGTAGCTGATAGCAGAGCAGTTTGGAGGCGACAACTTCACCCAAGCTTGGGAGCGATGCAAATAGGGCTTCAGTCAGACGAGACCATGCTGACTAGATAGAGGGATACTGATGTATGCTCATCTTAACCGACAGCTTTGCTTGAGAGTCTACCACATCGGTAGTAGTCATGTGAGTCAAGATTAATGCTACAAATCGGTATGGGATGGCAGGTCCCACACAACTGAAAAGTGGATGAGACACGTGTCAAGCCTCACTATGAGTCCCTGTAAACTCGAGGGGAGATAGTGGTTCTTTCGATTGTGGAACCCCATCCGTTTAGAAGTGCATGACTAGCACGGTATCGAAAAACACATGCCTGTTGTTAGATGATTAAATTATAGCCACTTAGGAGCTGTCTCTTAGACTCGTTGTTGATTGGCTATTCCATACGCTAGCCACCTATGGCGGAGTCTAATAATGATGATCTTGGAGGCATGTCCATAGACCTACCCATATTTGTGAGTCACCCAGTATCCTATACAGAGTTTCATTACCCACCGTGACTCAGACAGACACATCACCATAGATGGAGACATGATGTTAGACCATGTGATGATGAGTTACCTCCCAGTTAGAGTCCTAGAGTAGTGTGGCCAATTTTCCAGGAGAGATCCAGTCTCTTTTCATGTGATTAGAGATATCAGATAGAGCCGAGCCTCTACTTGAGTATTTTCACATTCACCCTTCCAAGTATATCAGTCCTACCATCAGTTTACCATACGGTTGAGATATGCAGACATTGACTAGCGTACGTACCATAGACCAGATGCAAACTCCACAGTTCCATGTAGAGTATGTTTTCATACTCCTTAAGGCACATTATGCATGTTCATGTATTCTCGCCATCATTCCATAATAGAGAGTCCCTTTAGTAGTAGTTAGTGGTTGTATAGATAGTTACGAGAGTCATAGAATGTAGTAGAGTCATGACAGCATCCTTGTTCCATTATGAAACAGAGTGAGATAATTGATTTAGGACCAAGTTAGCTGGGACCTAGTGAGCAGTCTAGTTCTTCTTATAGGGACCCTTGAGTGTTTGACATAGATTGGGAACATTGAGCGATATAGCTCATTAGCATTTACTTTTATTTGGTACTAGAGTCCACCATATGCTAGCAGGGAGCTGTAGGATCTGGAGTAGATGTTTGAATATTTTTAGTGACATGCAAGTATACACGGTCGAAACAAGTAATATAATGATAAATTCGAGTATCATTCCCATAGAGAGATGAATTTCCTTAAATTAATTAAAGAAAATAAAATTAAGAGCAAAACAAAATAATTGACTTAACTAAATCTAAATAATAACTTTAGATAAAAGGAGGAGTTAAAATGATAAAACTCGTTCTAGAGTCGAATTTCTCTTAATATGAATTTAATCTACATCAAATCTTATTCTTATCCTTTATTCCCTTGGGTTCTTGATCTAGGATAATTATATAACATGGTGGCACCTGCTCCTTCATGCTTTTATTATTTTGCCTCAATTTCTACCACCCGGTGATAATTGATTAATCAACAAAATAATGCATTAAGATTTGCCTTACAATTGCATACGGTGTTGTGTATCTCTAGACCACAAAACAAGTTAAAAGACTTGTCGTATGATGAATTATCAATGACAAATCTAATTAATTTCTTCCAAAATCTAATTAAACCTCATGATCAAAGAAATAGGCGATCAATATATTCTTAGCATTTAGAATATGATAATTCAAACAATCTGATTAAAGAAAAGAGTAAGAGGTTGAACTGAATTCAATTAAATCATGTTTAGATCCATTCTTCTCTGAAACGAAATATAAGACTACTCCATGATAAAAATAGAAAACAATATAAAAAGAAAATAGTTTTCATTATGAAAGAGAAAAAATTACAAAACTAGAACTATTTCTTATACTAAACTCCTAAACCAAGAGTTAAGATATGATATCTCAAACAACAAATAGCCACTCCTTTACATAGAAGTGAAGATACAAGAATTCGAAGAGGGTGTTTACAAATCGACGTAGTCTAATTAATTATGATGTCCATTCAAATTTCCAACTCCTCGACTCCATTGAACACCATAACTTGTAGCCATTAGGTTGGGCCAAGTGTCATGACCATTCAATTCTAAAGCTTAATTTATTTATCTTTTTTGCATTAAAACACCAAAATTAAGCATATCTAATAAAATATTAATTAACTAAAATAAAACAAGAAATATCACCTAATTAATAATATTTATACCCAAAAAGTACAAAATCATATAAAAAGCCTGGGTAAATATTGTATATTTTAAACACTTAACAGTAGAATGCACTGAGGATACATCTAGCTGACCTATTGCATTGGTTAAGATCAGGGAGATATGGGTAGATGTTAGGTCATATACATCACACTAATATAGTTTTTCCTTATGTAGTTCAGACTATTACCCTGTTGAACTCTACAGAGTACTTGCTCGACTACCTAGTAGACCGTTAGTGGTGAGATCAAGTTTTTCCCACCGAGGTCATTGCATTTTAGTCTCCACAGTTTGCAATGATGCTAGGAGTTAGTTTAGTGAGATGATTCAAGCATGCATGGTCAGTCCAGCGAGATGATTCGAGTATGTATGGTCAGTGTAGACAGATTATTCTAGCAAGTATGGTAGGTTTTGTGAGATGATTCGAGCGAGCACGTGTAGTCTGTCCAGCTAGGATTAGTAAGGAGCTAGTGAGCTTCGTCAGTGTTTAGAGATCTAGCTTCATGGTGGTACTCGATTTTAGTTTTTCCTTGTTCGGGTCAGTATTGGGCCAATTCGAGCGAGCTGGAGCTAGCTCGAGCCAAAATAATTTTCATAATATGAGTATGGCACCTAGATGGCTATATGAGCATCTTATGGAGGCTAAGTATGCTTAACATGCATTTGATAGTTTAAGTTATAATATTGTGTATAATGAGTTATCAATGTATACACGAGGTATACATATGATTTTTATGAGTTAGCCAAATCTAGGTTGTTGTAGTGTTTAGTATCTATTTGGGACTTTCAGGATATCCCATTGTGTAAAATCCATGATTCGAGTTAGGGTTTTATATTCCGAACCAGGCAGTTCGACCGTTATTTTTAGTCGAGTCAAGTTTTTAATTACAAGAGAAGCATTCATTTTTCTCACCGACCATTCATTTTTCTCACCCTGACATCTATTTATTCCACACTTCTAACAATGTCACCATCCAGCCACCACCATCCTTCTCCCCCAACTTTCTTCTTTTTCTTCCTTTTCTTTTGCCCCACGATCCTCACTTGAGCCTGCCACAACCTTGTTGCCGTTGTTGCATGACTAACAATTAGGGATGGAGTAGGAACTAACCGCCTAGGTTCAAAGACACACTCGAAGCTTCTACTAGGTTTGTTTAGGACTCATTTCCTATTTTACAATCTGTTCTATTGTGTATTGCTTTAATATTTGTAAGACGAGTTAAGTGGTGTTTTATTAGATCCTACTTAGCTCGAGTCATTTAGTTGAAAAGTTTTCTGGATTAATAACCCTCGAGGATGAGATTAGTCAAATATGTTTTCGAAAACAAGATCGGCCACAAGTTGCCTTTGGGCCTACCTATATACATGTAGTTTTTGTGTTTTCAATGAGGGAAATTCAACAACTATACTATGCGAGCAGGCATGTGCTAGTTCAAGCTGGGGATACTGACAACCATGTTATGCGAGCGGCAAGTGCCAATTGAATTTAGAAATACCGACAACCATGCTACACAAGTGGGCATGTGCCAATCGAAGCCAGAAATACTGACAACATGTTATGCGAACGGCATGTACCAGACAAAACGAGAAATACCAACAACCATGTTATTAAAGTGGGCGTGTGCTAGTCAGAAGCCAGAAATACTGACAACCGTGCTACATGAGTGGGTATAGAGGTAAGGATAGGGTATAGCATACAATAGTAGTCGCAAGGGACCAAAAAGTGAAATGAGAAAATGTCGAGAGAGGCATTAGCAATAGCAGATCAGTTCAGTTACAGATGTTTTCAGTTTAGTAGATGCTCTTCAAAGTGTTCAAAAATGTTTTCTTTCATATGAGAATTTGCTCTCATAGCCAGTTTTATATTAGTTATGTTTTGGACCAGTACCACTCGTTACTGACGTGTTTTTTTATAATATATATAGGTGATGATCATGAATATGATGAGCCAGCCCAGACAGAGGAGTAGAGACATCTCTTGCATACACGCATGTCAGACGATAGAATGTTAATGTTTTGTTTATGTTGTCATTATATTGAAAATGATGTGATGTAAAGTAAGGTATAATAATATGATAGTGATATTATGATTTGAAACAAATATTAATGTGCAAATCAAATGATAAAAGTAATATATTAATAGAATGAACAGCTAGGTCGAAACCCAAAACATAGAATATTTTGAAGTGATAGAATTAAATGTTTATGTGAAAATTGTGATGAAATGAATGTATATTGATTATGTAACTATACATGTTGTTTTGATAGGGTGGTCCTTAATTGCATATTTAGGGAAAACTCTGTCATCTTATTTATTGAATTTTTATTGATTTTCATCGAAACTGTTTTGGTATGCAAATTGGTTGTCCTGTCATCCATGTAGTAATATGTTAGGGATCCGTGCATTCATCCATGCATAGTAATTAACATCTTCCATCTTGAGACACCGAGAGTGGATCCGCAGGGTTTGATTCGAGTTAGCCGACCTAATCGGGACCAGTGACATTCCAATTCGGTTCTCGAGCGTAAACCGAATTTGGGGTGTAACACATTGCATGCATCATAGGGATTTGGACCATCGGATTGTGTCCCTGTGGGCCCAACTCGATTGCTTTTTGGGTATAGTGGCCCATTTACCCTTCCTGCCAAGATTCCCACATGTAGAATCACTTTTAGGATTTGAGTTAGTTTTGACTTTAGCCAGACTCGATCCGAGCTTTTCGTCTATATAGATATTGCATATACCTATAGGTGGGTCCGACTAGGATACTAGTTGTAAGACGTCTGGATTGTGCCACATGGCATGATCAGAGCCATCCACTTAGCCTGATAGCTTCATGCAACAATTTCCAATTGTTTTTCTCCCACTTTCGGAGTTATTCACTCTACGCCTTGCCCCCAGCCTCCAGACCGAGACTCTCATGATTGCCTCGCAGCCGGCTTTCCAGTGGTACCTCTCACGACCACTAGTGTTGCTGTAGTTGCCACTAGATACGGAGTTTTTACAACCAACTTCCACCGCTGCCGCCACTATTTGAGCAGTTTTCCGGCGCTGGCGAACAACCACCAGCCAATCCAACCACCCCCACAACTTCATCTTACTGAGATCTACATTTTAAAACAACCCACGACCACCACCACGCCTACGATTGCCGCACCAGGCGGCTATACCACCTTCTTTCCAGCCATTTTTTGGCGGCAATCCGAAGCCGACAGCCACGCTAGCCCCACCGCCCTTGGCGTATTTCGGCAATGGGCACCACCTCCCTCCGTTCGGCTTGTATGCCCACCCACGTTCACGTCTGCCTGGTCATGCCAAAGTGGACCAGTTCAAGCCTGTGTCCATGTCCATTAGTCCAGACTAGCAGAGTCGACCCAAGCCACTAGTTTATTTAACCCAGACTAGGTTAGTTCATCCCATTCGACTTGGTTTGGTTTAGCTCAGTTGAGTCTAGTTCAACTCATTTTCGGACCATTTTTGGTAATCAAGAACCTCTATGTTAATTGTAATGCATATTCACATGATATAGCATGATTGGATGTTATAATTAATTTTTTATTATTTATTTATTTATTTGTTTGTTTATTTATTCGATATTATTTATTTATTTTTATTTATATGTTCATCATATATGATGAATGTTTGCATGATTATTTATTATTAATATTATTATATCTACTTATGAAAATTTGTCTTATTGTGTTTATTAAATTGTATTTATTTATTTATTTATTTGTTCATTATATGTATGTTATTATTTTTTTGTATTTAATTATGTATTCTTGTATTGTGTGACTATGATAGTATTAATATTCATGATTAATGAGTATTAACTAATTATTTATTTATATATTTACTTAATTATTATATATTTACTTATTTATTTATTTATTTATATGTTTACTAACATGAGTATGTGTTGATATTTACTCATGTTTATCCGTATATTTATATAATATAATTATATTATTATTTTATGATTATAATATTGTTCTTGTTTATGTATTTATTATTTATCTAATTATCTATTAGTGCATTTTTTTGTTATTTATTTATTTATTATTTATTATTATTATGTCTCGATTTTTATGCCACATGTTTATTTATAGGTTTGTTAGCATTGTTTTCTTTATTACAATGTATTGATGATATGATCACACACCATAAGCATGCATTATATGGAGGTGTTAGTATTTTATTTAGTAGGTAGTTTCGATATAGGTTTCAGATTCTGAGCTTGTCGTAGATGTGCAGATACGCTTAGAGCTTGGACCACAGGTCCGTAGAACTCTCCCTCTCTATTTGACTCCCTACGTGTTGAGTTTAATTGTGTTTTAGACACAATACAACATCAACATCATTTTATCTAATCCCTCCAATGTCAAACTATTAGTCGTGTTTTCTATACATTTTTAATAAAATTACAAGGATGAGATCCCTTGTTGGTTTTCAAACTTAACCTCCTGAAATTTGTGATACAATCCTCTTCTCTAAACCTATTATATAAGTACATGTTTTCTTGTGAATTTTATGAAAAGAGAATTAGTGGTAGGAAGATATGTATAGACCGCACCATTACTCCTTCAAACCCTGAGGTAGTACGATGTATAAGGGTACTGCGTAACGTAGCACATTTCTGAAAATTGTGGCACTAATTTAATTGTTCTTTTTGCCACACGAGTATCGTGGCAGGTGATATAGAAGGTGTGAGGACATAAATATTGTGTGTATGTCTATAAACATTAGCCATGTATGCAAGCTGATATTTGTTTAAGTGTGTTTGCTTACTGCCTAGTATAAGACAATCTTGAAATTTCATAAGTTTTCGTGAGTAACGGAGTGCCAATTTGTCAGATTATATTAGTTATTTTGAAGATTAGTAACACTCGTTACTGACATTTTTCATATAATATACATAAGTCTTGCAAATCCGAAGTCGAATTTGGTGGAAAAACAAATAAACGCTGCACTCACTTGAACTCGTCATAATTATTTCTTTTTACTTTTATTTATATTTGATGTGCTTTGATATATATTTATTAATGTCTTCTATTCTCATGATACTAAGCGGGTTATTTTGATATATCATATCGATCGAGTCTTACTAATTAACAACTTTAAATATGACTCGACTTAATTATAACATTTTTTATTCGATTTTTAGGAAAATTAAAATCGGGATGTCACAATTTAGATGTAAAAAAACTTAATTTAAGAGGGCCCTTAATTTGTTAATTTTAGAGAAGGGGAATTTAAGTAAAGAATAACCATTGATATGATAAATAAATAACATTCAATAACTTACAGGGGTAAACTCTTAAAAGAGTTTTACAAGTTGGCGTGGCTCACCAGGGGATTAGGTGAATACGACAAGCGGGTATTGATTTAGTTTGTGCTTAGTGGGGTCCACTTACTTGGGTCGTCAACAAGACTCTGAAAGGCTTATAGTCCCACCCGCTTGCTGTCAAGTCACGTGAGTTGATGACGGAAGGAGAAAGTAAGACCCGGCTTATGGTGGATACCTCTGGAGTAAGGTCCACGGTACACTTCCTTTTGTCCACGTCCGTCCGTGTTATGTCAGTAAAAATTATTATGGACAATGCCGTGTCCCTATCTACAAAATTTGTTTCCGACAACCGTCCGTAGCGAGCGGCAAAATTTTTTGTGAGATGAATACAAATACAACTACGGATATCACATAAACTAATAAAAATTATAAAATTAACAGAAATTAAAAAATTAAAATTCAAAAATAAATAAAAAGAGTTGTATTTTCAATAGATCTAAATTTCATAATTTTGAAATTTTCTTTTGTAAGCCAAAACACATCCCTTCTCTTTTACTACATACTTAGAATTTATAATGCATATAGAAAATAATCAGCATATTCTTAATTATACACAAATTTTATAATTAAAATTATAACATAAATCTTGATTTAAAAATATCTACCATTTCTTACTATACTTCTACAATTCATAATAAAAGGTATTTGTATTTACAGTTTATGCAATCATACAATTCAAAATGGCAATACATCAATTTATGTAAAACATATATATAATATTCATTGTGTAACACCCTATTTTTGGGATCAAGAACAGATTGAAGTATGATGCCATAAATTTAAAAACTATTTATTAGACTACTTTAATACAAACTTGACGAAAACGGATCTTAACCCTCGAAGAGTCATAAGACGGACAACTTTACATAGTTTCATCACATATGAATACTCATTCATTCTAGTATAGAAAAATTCAAAAACTTAAGGATCTTATATAATTACCCCTAGCCACAATAGAGGTAAAACCTCCCCTCCGACTATAAGTGGTGACTTTAAAAATACTGATGATCTCTCTCAACTACAAAAGAGGTGCACCCCTGCTAGAGTTTTGAAGTATCATGTTGTAACATAAACCTTTTCTTACTATTTAGTTTAAGTTATTTATTACATTTCTTAAATTCTTGTGGTATCCCTGATTACATAGAATTTAAACAATTCTTGTGGTTCCCTGTTCCACATAACTGACATGTGCAAAAAAATTATAAGATAATTAAACACAACATCATTGGATATCAGGGCATCAAACCATAGCACCTAGACTTCACATAGGTCTTCAAGCATTGTGAACCATATGCTCTTCATACCCACGTGTCTTTATCACACACATCACCTAATAAGCTTCTCATCGCGCTCCGGGACTTTAAGGCCTTTATCATATAGACAATGGTTAGAGTGCCCTAAAGTGTATCTGCCCCACAATGATAATATAATAATATATAAAACACACGGTATACCAACAATTAATTAACATATCCCGAATCTTATAAGTTCATATAACTTCATGGCTTATTCCATAACATACTGCATCCCAATTTCATATTACATCAATTCGGTAATCTCATATAACTTCATGGCTTATTCCATAACATACTACATCTCAATTTCATATTACATCAAGTCGGTAATTAATACAAATACAATACAAAATACCCCACCATGAGACTTTCGATCCATCCGCCTACGGTGGTCAAAAGACTAATCACCTACATATATTATAGAAGAATATCAGCAATCAATGAATTGATTACTGGTCCTGTAGAGACGAGGAATATAGCATTACTAGCAAATAAGTATCTAAACACCCATGAAAAGTTGTATAAAGTTCTAGAATCATACAGGGTGGTAAGCGATGGCCGATGCAGCCAC
>JAURVB010010048.1:0-34796 GCA_033002965.1 Piper betle | reverse complement strand
AAAACACTTTGGCTACTTGAGCTGCGGAATATTGATGGAAAAGTGGAATAAAATGAGCAAATTTGCTCCATCTGTCCACCACCACTTAGATAACAAATTTCCCCCGACTTTGGAAACCCCTCGAAATAATCCATGGCTATGTCTTCCCACACAGCCTGTGGAATTGGTAATGGCAATAACAGACCATATGAAGCTAATGTTTCCGACTTTTGTCATTGACACACACCGCATGCTTTGATAAACTCCTTAACATATGAACTCATGTTTTTCCAATAGAAGACTTGCCGCAAACGTTGCACTGTTTTCTCTACAACGTCATGAGAAGCAGAATGCATAGTTTCAACAATCATAGGATTGAGAAGAGAGGTAGCAGCCAAATATATCCTTCCTTTGAAGAATTCCGATGCAGCAGCAACTCCGCCCCTCTTCTCACGATGACCCGACAGGAAGGCTTCGGTAAGGTCTGACTCTAGCGGCAGTGCCTCCGGTGGTGTTGGTCCCCTCCTTAACAAATGGAACGATTGTGAGGCTCCACTTCACAGCAATGGTGACGAGCAAGAGCGAAAATAGACTCCGGCAGTTCTCTTAGGCTTCTCCTCAACTCTGTGGACTTCTTTGAGGCAGCAACTCCGGCACCGCTCCGTCAATGGGAGGCAGGGCTTCGGAGGGGCCTGAAAATCTGCAATGGCAGCACGCAGTAAACTCAAAGCTCCAGAAGAATGTCCAATGGTCGGTAGCCAGCAGCAATTGACAAAGCAACTCCATTGGCAGAGCGAGTCCATTCCAACAAGAGCACGACAGCAAGGCTCGTTTTCACGGCATGGGCTGCTAAACTTTGGCAACCTCGTCTCCTCTAGTCAGTGGCGCTCTGGCAAGGCTCTGCAGTGACAGTAAAATGGTAGCCGAGACGGGGCTTCCTCCTACTCTTTGGCTTTGGTGAGGCAGCAACAAAGCGGAGCTGAGGATGTCCTCCAACGGGCTGGACGATGGTGGCGCCTTCCTTGCTCATGACGGCTTAGCGCAGAGGTAGCAATGAACTCTAAACGGCAACGATCAGCCTTCTACGGCAAAGCAACAACCTAGGAATGATCTTCTAGTCGGCGACGAGCAAGGACGAGGCGACGACACCGGAAGAATGCATGCACCGTGGGAGACGAAGGTCCTCTTCATTCCGAGAGCTACTAAGAGGCCTAGGGCAACTTATTTATAACGTCTTCACGGTGATAACAAACTCGTTGATCTTCTCTTTAAAATCACATGAAATCCCTTTTCTTGTTGGAACAAAGCAAAATGATTGAACAACCTTCCCCAACTTTTCTCAAGCATCGTATCCTCAATATTTCATCTGATCACCTTCTAGAATATAGGCTAGCCTAGGGCTTGTCTCATCTTATTTAACTGGCCCTCCTACGTGGGCTCACTCCATTTAATGGCGCTTTGTATTCGGGCTTAGAATAAATAATGAAATGGACCAGAGGTGACTTGGCTCTGTCCGAACAAAATGTGTACAGACATTCATAATTCATAAAAATAGCACCACCATAATATGTATTTCGAGTCATTTGACCAGTACCATCATCTATATAAAATTTAGCAAATAATATACTGCTATGTCTTCAAAAGACATAATATTCGTTTGGAGTTCTTTCAAGAATTTCGTTCCTCGTTGCTCGGAATTAGAAATTAATTTTGTACCTTTTTCATTTGTATATATACAAGCATCATCAGAAAGTAAAATCGTATACAATTCTAAGTTGCACCATCACAATAAATAAAAATTATTCTTTAGTTCCGAAATTTGCATATTGATCACAAAGTATATTAAGTATAAACTAGGTGAGATGTCGCCTCATACACAACTTATATTACAGATAAACAAGTTAATAGAAAATATTTTGTTGAATAATGAAATAAATAATAGTAATTTAATATATTAGATATAGATTCTAAATAACTTTGACTTTAAAAATAAATCTTAATTAAATAAGAAGCTATAATGTAATAGAACTCCTACAAATGCCACTACAATTGCGGATGTGCTTGTAAAACAAAATGTGTGTCGTTAGTTCTAAAAGATCATCAATGGCCGACAATACTCTTAATCTTTTATCTGTTTTTCTGTTATACCCTGGAGTGCTAATTTTCTCCAATTTTTCAATGAGATCTCATCCTCCCAAGACACTCAAGTGATTGATAAATGTAACATCCAAAATCTTGTTTACTCTCAAACTAATCGCTACGGTAAACTGAATCATTTTTTATTCCAAATAAGTCAATCAATCCAAACTTAAGCAAAATGACCTAAACTCTCTCTACGTCTCAAAACGGGAAAATGCCATCACAATGCGTAAACAATGCATGCATAAAATAAACACACTAGTGTTACTCTATGTAGATGTCGTGATAAATAATCATATTCAAAACTCAATTAAATCATGATAAAATTATAGTAAATTTTAAAATAAAACGGATAGACATCCCCCTAAAAATGAAATAAAGGGACCAACCTGTCAAATAACAATATATTTATATATCTCCAAACGAGACAAAATGTTCATTCCAACACACCATAGTTTTCATGATAACAAAATCAAAGACATGAATTAGGTCTTGAACCATTTGTATAGTACATTTGTTAGAGTCATTATATATGTCGTAAATACTATTGTCTTTTCAACATGAAGTAACATATATCAACATAGTACATAGTAACCAAAAACACACAACCATTCAAAATATATAGCGCTAGATTTGCGTGTATGCACTAAGCAACCACTGCTCCTCTGCAGAGGCCAACATGACACATTATTGATCCTCACATAAATAATAGAAAACGTTAGCAACAATTGTCACTGGTTTACAAAATAACTAAATATCAAACTGTTAAATGAGAGGTGACTCTTATGTAAAAGAAATCAAACATATACTTCCATTGAACACTCAAAAGGGCAATTATTGAGGTGCTATCTTGCTACAAACCAGATAGCGTCCAAAATTTACTAGCACTATGCCTCTCTCAGTATTTTCTCATTTTTAAGTCCCATTCTCAGGAAGACCAGTATCACAAGCCCTTTCTAATCATCTATATTTCTCCTAGCTTAGAGCATAAAGACCGAGTACTTTCAACCGATTGCCTTTAATACTCTTTGATGTCATACGTTCAGACATGCGTTGTACACAATATTACCCGTATCCTCCACATCTCTTCGGGTGTGAGGAAGCTCAAGCTATGGAGTTGTCAAGATCCTTCGAGAACGGAACGAGCCTCTCACCAATTCAAGTCCGTTGTGACTCACACATGCGCCCTCTCATGACATGTGTAAGTTGGTTTCTCAATCTCTTGGCTTACAAGAAAATTCGATAAAAAATTATATTATATGACTAGGAGGGGAATTATATAAATAGGCCCGAAGGCAACTTTTTGTAGATCTGAATTTTTGAAAACAACTCAAAGGATTTAATCTTCGAGGGTTCTTAATTTCTGAAAATATTACGATTAAGTAGCCCATGTTTAGTGGGATCCGATAAAATAACAACTTAACACGTTCTGTGATCGGTAAAAATAAAACATCAATAAAAAAGAGCAACAAAATAGGAGGCAAGTCCTATGGGCCTCGTAGAAGTTTCAAGTGAGGTCTTGTGCGTAGACGGTGAGCTCCTACTCCGCACCTATAGGACAAAACTACATACTAACGCCCATATAAACTATATAATGCATGTATGAAATCGATGCATATAAATATAATCACAACTATAATTCAAAAGAAGACATGGTACTCGAAATTATGAATTAAATACAGTGATGATGCAACAACTAAATGGATAAAGAAATTTAATGAGATTATCGTTACTATCGTATGATGACAATAACACCATCTTCTGTCCATAATCTGATTAGCTGCAACGTGAACCTATATATGTATGAAAAAAATGGAAGATATAGCATGATTATGTCACGGTATAATAACTTGATTTATTCACATAAAAGTAAGTAATTCAGCAATTAAATAGAAAATGCAGAAATGAATTGGTGGAGTTTTCACAGTCCACTTACAAGAAGTCATTCCACAATTACATATCACGAACGCCCTAAATAGTTTAATGACTAGGTAAATTTCTAACTCATCATTCATATCATTATTAATCATTATCGATCATCAAATTACATAATAAATTTACAAATCAACACCCAATTAAAAAATGACAAAAAAAAGTTTGATTCTTTTTTGCCATACTCCATTGCCCATTATTTGCCCAAGATTAATAAAATAAAAAATGACGTTAATAGAATAGAAGGGAAGCAAATGATACGCCTTTTTATCATAATTTAAAAGTGTTTTGTCGTGCAAAATAGATCGGACATTGGGTAAATAAAGATGTGACATGATTTTCGTCGTTAGGGAAGATTTTGTGCCGTCTTGAGATGTTGCCACAAATAAAAGTTGCTGGCTTTTACAAGCTGTGGATGTCTTTTAACATCCACCGACCAAGGTTGCATCCACTAGCAGACTTTAAAAGTGTGGTGTTGGAAAAAATCTTTCTACTATAATAATTTAATTTATTTATTTTTATATTTTTATTATATTTTAATTGGTCAAATTTTTTGCTTATCAAAAACAAAAACAAAAAAAATTATTAATTTATTTAAGTCCCACGTCATTAATAAAAGTAGATAACAAAAAATTATTAACAGCATAAATGCTTTAAAATAGAAGGAAGAAAAATCCATTTCAACTAGTTTCTTAAGAAACATCAAAAGAGAGAACGGCCTTCTCACGTCGAAGACTTGATGCTACAAAAGAAGAAAACCAACTGTGGCTTAGTAATAGAAACTCCCCACTGACACAATTCGAACTCTCCTTTCAACCAGTTTAATTCACCACTTCTTAAAAATGACCTCCCAAAAAGCAACACTTTCAAAGAAAATTACAGCATCGTATCCTCTGAATGTTTCAATGCCTAGAGAACATCAACCAATTCAATGTCGTAGTGTAGATAAGAGTCCTTTGGTACGCTTCCCACATCTTCTGACCCGAAACTAGCAAAACGAACATAAAATAAAAATAGGCCTCAAAATGATCGGGTATGTAACAAAATGGATAACAAATGCAAAAGGTACATACCCCATTGAAGGGGGAATAATGAGCCTTCTCTTCTCACCAATTTGCATTCCTATGTAGATATAGTTGTGAGCAAAGGTATCTTTAGTTTTTTAAAAGACCAACAATCATGTATATTTTTTAAAACATGAAATAGTTTTAACTCTGCTTACCAGATATGCAAACATTCCATCCCTTGATCACTTGTCCTTTACCTATATCAACGTCGAAAACTCAATATATTTTCAACATATCAGAGATCACCAAAAACAAGGAGATGATCCATATTATGCCTAGACCACTTACCCAATATGAAATTATAAGGCTTTCGCCCGATGTTAGATTCGATGACCTCACCATTCTCTAACTTGCCACAATAAAAGATAGAAACCTGACACAAGGGCAGTAAATCAAATCAGGGATATCTACCATCATACAAGACCATACATACATGTATGCTATTTCCAAAATAGAAAGCCATACAAATCAAACTGATATACAGAAAATACCTACAGCTTATATTTTGATTTCAGCTCCAAATACTGATCAAATATTTCACAATTACGCTCACAACAGTCATATCAAAGCTCAAAGAATAAATTTTAGTGTTCTTAAATATACAAAAAATGAGAAGAAACAAAATGGTAAGGAGGTCACTTGCAGATCGATGAACCAGATTCACGAAGAAGAGAAGCACGAAAAGGACAAACCCTTACTTTATTACCATCAACAGCAACTTTCGCACCAGCCTTACCAGAGGACAATTTCTCAACAACAAAATTGTAGCCTGTAATTCCTAAACCAGAGACACCGACACCGGCTAGCAATTCCTGGTTTTTTGAGTTCCTACAAATATTTTTATCATTTTATAATTACTCTGCAATACACATCATTTCTTCAATGAACACAATTTATCTTTATTCAAATACTTTCAAGCCATTACAAAGCAAAACATAGATTAAAAAAATAAAACCTTACTTGTCATCTTGCAATACTGTTCCATTCAACTTATCCACTCCATTGTTTATACAATCAACTTTCATTCTTTTTCTGTTTTTTCTTTATGTTGCCAGTATCACAAAGGGCGCACTTCGCCACATCCCTATTCAGTGAGACCACACACACATAAAAATAAAAATTAAAAAAATTGTTTAATGAACTTATGAATAAAATTAAATATGTTGTATAAATAACATATGATATATAGAACTAATAAATACCTATTTGACTGACTCGACAGTTGAATAGTACGATATCTTCTTTCCTTATATTTGTTATCAAAATTCCTTGGTTCTAAGAGATTGAGGCCATCAGTTTTGTTCCTCTTAGGAGGCAGTTCTTCATCTTCCCAAAATGAGTGCCCATTTTTTAAGCAATCATCATCACTACTTGAATCTGTCACAAGATGCTTCTTCTGGAGCCGCTTTTTGACTTTCCAATTTACAAAATTATCTGATGAAAACCAGACACAACAAAAAGAAGATGCAATCTTTGTAACGAGCCTTCAAAATTAATAATAAATTTAGGATACTGAACCCCATATTCTTCTACATAGACATCAAAATAAACTTGTAAACTATAGAATTTTATCTTCATGTTAAGCTTCTATGCTAACTAACGCACCTATATATCGTCCCAAATTTTACGTGATCTTCATACTCTTTTTGATCATAGGCGACAATGGTTTTAGTTTCTCTCAAGTCTTTACAAAATGATTATCTTAGCTAAATCAAAGGAAAACACAATTAGAAAAAAAAACCAACACTTGCCTTTCAATCCAAGTAAAGGAGATGGGGGAAATACTTCTGGCTCCCCATCATCAATAAAATCATCGTCAAACTCATCTCCAGTGCTATCACTGGAGCGCTCAGTCTCCGTTTCACCAATATCTTCTCCAAATGATTCACTAAGTTATGTCAAAGGAAATAATAAAGGAATTATGTGACTAGAACTATTTGATGCGCATAATCGGCATATTAACACTTCGCCTGATCCTTATTAAAAAAAGTTACAAAAGACAGGCCTTTTGAGGGAATTATCAAACAAACATTCTCAGCTGTTAATTAACTTCAAAATTGCAATCATTGCAACTATTTTAGATTATTCACCTCCCTCTTTTAAGTGTTTTACTCACATTGCAAATATCATACTACACGATTCCAAAATCCGAACATGAAGACACCATGATCATCAGATGAATGCAGCAAATTGTCACTGTGTATTCAAAAAATTTGATATTACCAAGCCACCATAACAGCTAGGCAAACAACAGTATCAAATTCAAATACTCATTAATAACTAGTGACATATATTTTATCCAAAAAATAAAAAAATAAATAAATAGCTAGCATAAATAATGAGGATACGTATCATCATCATGTAACAAATTTTGTCTGGGTCTACCACCAATATAATATCCTGCAAGATGGACACTCCTGGGGCCTACTACACTGAAGGTAACTTCTTCTTCAAATTCAAGGTGTAATTGGCATGAGTCATTCTTCTCAGGATGCAAGTGAGACAAAATAATAGGTGCCTTGTTACCAATATTACATTGCAGAACACTCTTTTTGGCGTTTGCACCCCAGCCTAAGTTTGCCTGGAAAAGAGATTTCTAAGTTAAGCAAATGATCATAACTTTTTATGAAAATAGCAAACAGGAAAAATAAAAATGAAAAAACTAATCCTATGATGTTCTAAAGCATATACCAGCGAAATATGAAGTCTGCCTCGTGTCTTGTCATATTGGTGGGTAAATGATTTTCCTGGCTTCACTTCGATTCCTTAAAGACAAAAGAGATACAATTTAACCAAAGGAAAGAAAAACTAAGACATGAATACTAAGTCCATGTTGTTTCTGGGAACAAACGGCACAACATATTATTACATCAAAAAATCTGAGCAATAATACTTGAACCATCGGATCTTATAATAACATACTTGTATTTTGCTAGTGCTTACTTAGTTTTATATATATTGACATATTGGAAAGTCATGGCCTCCAAATGATGAACTATTTCACAATAATAACATTGGCATATTTCCTATTTAATATTATAAGAAAAACTTTTTATGGCCTTGTCCACTTCTGAACTAGTAAAATAACATATTACCGAATGTTTTGAGATATTATAAGCCCCCGAAAGTAACCTAAAAACATAAAAATTTGCTTAGTCACTCACCAAAAAAAGCCATTTCAAAGGCCTTAGCTAGAGATGATTACTTCAAAAACAGCCTTCCCTGCATCAAATGAATAAATCAAATAAGTAAATACAAAAAAATTTGAAATAGCAAAGACAACAAAATTAGAAGAAAACTCCTTTTGCCATAAACTCCATACCCAAGACTCATTATGCTCTAAAGAACCAAAAGTATACCAAAACCATTGAATACTTTCCTCATAAATAGGGAAAAAAAACATCTAACAAAAGACAGTTTTTATATATAATACAAGTTGCCATGCAATGGAAATCAAGAGAAGAAGCGGCCAGATCCAAGTGCCAAAAGCAGAAAAAGTAGCACCTTTGATATGAAGATTGAAGCGCTGATACCAAGGGCGGGAGAAGACGATGAGTAGTATAAGTAGGGAGAAGACTGCGCATGGGGAAGAGATTTTGTTCTTCTCGAAAGTTGTTAATTAAATATTAAATGTCAAATGATGGATAGCTGGCTGGTTGATGGAAGGTTTATTATAGAAGCATTTCCAATGAAATTTTATAATAGTTTATACCATCTGACGTCAATTTCCAAGGATGTCTACGATCTTCCTCATAGCATCGCCGACGTTTATCTGGCGGCAGAACCATAATGACCCCGCCTAGGCCACAGCACGGTTGTTGATGATTACGATCCACTACCATTTTCCGGCTTCTTAGTCTTTACCATTTGCTCGGCTGAGCTCAACTGTTTGGCTGAGTTCTACCATGCATATCATCCATCTAATTTACTCGGTTAATACTCGACCCATGAAGCTGCTTAACGTTGCAGCATCAAATTAATAGTCAATCTCAAAATTAAATATTTAGATCCATAATTTAAAGACTCAAAACGAGGCCTCAACTCCACGTGTTATAGACGGGAGTGGAGTGACTAAAAGCTGACTTAAATTTTTATAATTTTTTTTAAGTAACTAAATAAAATATTATAAGAAATTAGCATATATTATTCTTTAAGCTTTGAAATTAATAAATATATAATTCACGTTACATTAAAATTTTAATTTAGCTAAATTAAAAGAAAATTTTAACTTTTGCCATTTGCCTTGAGGAGTCAATCATAACTAGGTAATCAACTATGGAGTTTGACTTCGAAAATGTTTTTAAAGTAAAATTTTTTTATTAGTATGCTTAAATCTCTCTTTAGTCTTAAAAGAGGCACAACTAGATTCATGTTATCTTGAATTTGCATTGCATTATGTGCTATATATATTTGGGCAAACTGTAATAATAAAAAATAAAATTGAAAAACTAGTCCGTACCTTCTTTCATATTTTGCAGTTCTCCTGCAATTATATTCGGACAAGCCTTGGGCTATGTTCTAGTAGAAGCAAAAGCTGAAGCGAATGCATTAACAGCAAGGGCACAACCTCCTGAAAAAACACTTAATCCATTGTTGTGAACGACGAAATCAGTGATTGAATGGGCTTTATTAAAACTTTTGAATCATACAGATTCAGACCGGTTCAATAGCAATTCATGTTCTATTTTGAATCTATCAACACGAATGTATATTACTCATAATTCACATAGATTTAGAGAACTCAATAAAATACAAAATGGCACAATACGAAATATTGTCTGCAATAGCAAACTTAATAACAATTATGGTCCAATTTCCAAAATAACAACCTGATAAAAAAAATATAATCATAGTTGCACTTAATCTTCTTCTTCAATTGACCTAGATTGTCAACCAACCCTCCTCTCTTCTCGGATCGAATCTTCTTTTAAGAGTGTGTTCTTTTATACAGGTATACTATCTAACTTATATAGATTTGTTGAGTTGGGCATGACATATAAATTGTAACTATTTTAAATATATAGTCTTTAATATATGATGTATAATTCATATATTCAGATTAAGATTTTCCACATGTCGATCCCTTAGATACCAGGTCTATATGATGACTTTAAATGTTGTATATTCCATTTGGAAGCCTTAGTTGGCCTGAGCTCAAATTTGACTACCATGTACCGAGTACAATCAGGGTTAAAGCATTAACTCAGTCAACTCAGTCCAACACTAGGGCGCACTTTTAAAATTATTTAAAAAACGAAATATCTACCCCCAAGTTAAAAGGGATGACATGACATAATAGTGCCAAGCACTTCATTATACACTTGTGATACTGAAAGGGTGAGCTAATGAAAAATATCGATAACCAAATGCTATGGGCCACGTAGCATATGTGCGCATTTATGAGATTGTAGCTGGATGAGGTGGTCATCCGTCCCGGCATAATTAGAGCTCGACATAAGCTCATAGTCACCAAAAGACTTGAATAATTATGTTGTGCAATATATTAACTTATTTTTTGTTATTATAAGACTTAATGATTTTAGTACTAATGTGGAATTGCCTCCAAAGGTAAGACACTTCACATCATGTATGCTCTTGAAATGACAGATTGATCATTAATAATATATTGAATGATGTTGGACTATATGTGGTTTGGTTATTTAATTTGAGAATTTATTAACATAGTTGTGAAATCTATATTGTGTGGGACATGGTGAATCCCTAATATTATTCTTTATTATGATTAATACTTCTTATTGATGAACTAATTACCGTTGCTTAAATAATTATTTTTTTCTTGTAATGCATTCCTATTATTAGTAAGATCCATCTTGACTCTGACAGGCATGTAAATTAAACTTAACATAAACAAATCGAAGTAAACATTCAAGTAACTTCAACCTAAGAAGTGATTAAATTGAAATCATGTTCAAACTAATAAATAATAGAATCATAAACTATAGAATTGAAATCACCTTCAAGCTTTGACAAAAATAACTAATAAAATAACCCACAAACTATACTTTTCCGGCTCTTATTTTACTCAAAAAATTCTTCAAGTCGACTCAACTCCATGACTTGTCGGGTTAGCTCTATTGTGACTTATTTAGTAATTAACTCCTCAAAACATATCATAAAAGTTATCAAAGTATATCATTATTTTTTTAGATTATCGAAATCAATATTTTAAAATAATATAAATCATGTATTTATTAATTTTAAATATGAAGAGAACAATGTATACTAATTTTATTTTTTTTATTTATGTAATTAAAATTTTAATATAAATGACTCCAAGTCGGCTTGGAGCTAACACCATTCTATAACATGCCAAGTCGAGTCTAAGTTTCATGTTTTAAAACTATGTGACAAACTAAATATTACATTAAGATTAGTTTGAAACTAAAAATTATAATACTAATTTTAGAGGATCAATCAACTAACAAAAAACTTACCGTAATAGTTTAATTAAAATCCACTTTAAATGTCAACTGTTTAGATGGTCAATATTTTAAGAAAAAAAGTATATATTGATATAAGAACAAAATATAGAATGAGTATGATGATCACAATAACATAAAAATCAATACCTTTTATGAATCAAAATTTGGAGAGCACCAATGCCCTTGATAAACTAAAATTAGGAGAATTTGGAGAACGATCTACAACACTTAAACTCGCACCAATTAGCAAATTTGAAAGCAAATCTTATTAAACACTTAAAAACTTTAACTTTAACCAAATTATACAGATGATAAAACTGTAAAACCCGTGATTCGAGTCAAGGTTTTACATTCAGATCCAGTCGGTTCGACCATTATTTTCAAGTCGAGTCAGTTTCAGAACACGTGTACTAAGCCAACCCCATTCGCGTGTATGAGCTATGAGGGTCATGCGTACCCAAGTATATGATGATAACGTCATGAACACAGCAGAACATAATGAATTATCAGAATATATAAGAGTATGCAAGTTGTTTTTTTATTTTTATATATAGCGGATTGTAGAATTAGTTTTAAGCCATTTACCGCGTTAGGACGTGTTACGGGCAATTTGGGTGGGTTGATAGTTCAAGAGCATATCATTATGATGTTTTGGTGTTTGTTTGATTTTATAGGATTTTTCCCAATTTTTTTAAGGATTTAATACGACTTAGTTATTATTCTTGACTCAAGCCGGACATGAGTCAATTATTATTTACGACTTTGCCACCGAGGCCTTTTCTTTTCTACCCCGACGTCTTTTTCCCCAAACCCTGATTGCCGCCCCATTTTCTTATCGCCGCCACCACCACTGACGTTGGCCTGCCATCGATCGTCGCTGCCAGGCCCATGCCGTAGTGTTGCCATGCCGCCCCGACTAGTCCCGGCTGCTGCCAGGCCGCTGTGACACCGGAATCGCCGTGCCTAGCACTGTGGCTATGTTTCGGTCTCGTCGCCGATTCTGCCGCCGGCGACCGTCGCAGCTGCCATCCAGTGGTCGCCTCAGCACCTTCGACCACCTAGTGACCTTTACCGACCGGAACGGAGGCCATTGCCACCCAAGCCGGCCGGATCGAGTCCCCCATCACCGCTTCCTCTGTTTTGCCATTTTTCGATGAGCCGCCACCTCTGCCGACTATGTCGACGCCATAGATGCGTCGGGCTCGCCGAGCTGGTTCCAATGGTACCCAATATGACCCCTATCCAGCGAGTAGACGCCGCCGGTGATTGTCCCCGGGAAACCGCTGGAAGCTACCGGAAAACTACTGAAACCGGCCGGGAAACCGCCGGAACCTGCCGAAAAACCGGATTTGCTAGGATTCGTCGGATCTTCCACGGAGCTCATCCAGCCGATCCCGATCGAACTTCGGATGCCGACGAGCGCCAAATTCGAGCTCCGAGACACGCGATGGAACCCTAGTCATCGCCGATTGCCGACTACGTGAGGTATAATTACCTCCGAATTTATAATTTAAACTTGATGATTATTAGCATAGCATGCTAGGGTTGGTTTATTGATGTGATTAATGCTTAATTATGGATGAAACGATGAGTTGCATGATGAGATTAAGTGTGAATGCAGAGTAAGTGATCTAATGAGAGCATGGTAAGTGACTACAACGTAACTTAGAAAAACGTAATAAAATTAGTATGAATAGGATGAGTTAGAATTATTTTCACATCTATGATTATTTGGCTGTAGCTGGATACTGTTTGTATTTTAAGTGTGATGTTCATTGTGTGTGATGCATCATTTAGTTAGCGGGCGTTAGTATTTAGTTTTGATGTGTAGGTACGGAGTAGGAGCTCGCCGCCTAGGCGCGATGACACGCTTGGAGCTTCTACCAGTCATTTAGGACTTGCCTCTATTTTTACTCTATTCTATTGTATGTTTGTTTTATTGCCTATAGGACAAGTTAAGTGGTGTTTTATTGGATCCCACTTAACTCGGGTCATTTAGCCGAACAGTTTTCTGGATTAATAACCCCTCGAGGATGATTTCGAAAACAAGATCCACCACAAGTTGCCTTCGGGCCTATTATATAAATCCCTTCCCAGGCCTATATATATAATTTTTATCGAGTTTTCAGTGAGACGAGAGATGGAGAAAAGGACTGCACGTACCATAAGCGGATGCCGTGACAGTCAAAGTGGGCTCTGGATTAGTGTAGCGGACTGTTCCATTCCCAAGGGATCCTGATAACTCTGTGTTTGAGTTCCTCACACCCGAAGAACGTGGAGGTTTATGGGTACTGTTTAGTACAACACATGTCCGAACTTGTGGTTAAAGGGTACTAAAGGCGATTGCCTGAGAGTACTCGGCCTTCGTGCTCAAGGCTAGGAGAAATATGGATGTAAGGAGAGGGCTTATGATTTGAGACCAAAAAATGAAGAAAATACCGAGAGAGGCATCAGCAACAACAGATTAGTCAGTTCAGGATGCTACCGGGTCTGCAGCCCAGTGGCTCCTCAGTAGGTGCCCTTCAGAGTGTTCACGAGGAGTATATGATGTTCTTTCATATGAGAGTTTGCTCTCATAGCCAGCTTGTTATAGTTATTTTTCTTTCCGGACCAGTAACACTTGTTACTGACGTGTTTTTATACTATATGTAGGTAATGATCACGAGTTGGATGTGCCAGCCTGGACGAAGGAGCACTGATGCCGCTTGCACACATGTCAGTCGATAGAGTGGTTGATATTTTGTTATGATGTTATTATATTAATGCAAATGCTAAGGAACTAATTAGGTAAACTTAGTAAGTATCATAAGCTAATGCAACGTAGCGTAGGAAAATTCATGTGTGATTGATGTACGATGCGGTGTATGTATTGATGTGTGTATACTATGGGATGTGCGGTTGCATTATAATTGGGCGTTAGCTTTTAGTTTGATGTGTAGGTACGGAGTAGGAGCTTACCACCTAGGTGCATGGACATGATTGGAGCTTCTACAAGGTCCATTCTAGGACTCACTGTTGGTTTAACTTCTACACTCTGTTGTGTTTTATTTTAATAGGTAAGCGGACGTGTTGAGTGGTTGATTTATTGTATCCCACTCTGCATGGGCCATCTACTCGTATGTGATTTTCAGATTAATAACCTTGAAGGATGAGATCCCTCGAGTTTGTTTTCGAAACTTAGATCCAGCTCATGATGCCTTCGGGCCTATTATATTGAAATCCCTACACGGGCCTATGTACATGTAATTTTACTTGTTTTCAGTGAGATGTGAGATGAAGGAAAATTGATGGCCATGTCTTAAGATAGGGTGTGTGTTCATCAAAGCGGGCTTTGGAATTGGTGAGCGTCTGTTCCATTCCCATTGGATCCTGATAACTCGAAGTTTGAGTTCCTCAAACCCGAATAAGTGTGGAGGTTTACAAGTACTGCTATGCAGCGCATATCTAGATTTGTAGTTTCAAATGACACTGAAGACTCATGCCTAAGAGTACTAGGTCTCTGTACTCAGAGCCTTAAGTGATATGGAGAATGTAGAGGGCTAAAAGGAAAGAAAATGGTTTTCCTGCACAAGGGATAATTTAAAGTGGCCAATAAATGAAGTTGAGATAGAAAGGGGTTGGTGTTGTGCGAGGTCGGCAGCTTGTAGTTATTGCCCTTATGAGAGTTCTAAGAGGAAGAGTAATAATGCTTTCATTCAACGGGAGGGTCAGCTCTCCTGTGTCAGTTTGATATTAGGAATTTTTGGACTGGTAACACTAATTACTAACGCCTTTTATTATATATGCAGGTGAGAACTGCAAGGACTAAGCACCGTTGGGGTTGTGGAGAGGCAACACTGAAATCACACACACATGTACTTGCCGAGTGTAATTGATGATGATGATGAGTGTTGATTTGTTTTAAATGATGAAATTTGATTGCCATTTTGTGAACTTATTATAAATATTTTGTGCGTAAATGAAATTGTGAATTTAAATGAACAGAATAGGGTGAGCTATGGAGTTTAGATTCGGCTCTGATGATGAGGAAAGTAATGATAACTAAAATGGAAAGGGACTGTTGTGTTTGGACTGTGTTTTTTATTTTTATTGTTATAAATATATATACTGCTTGCTGTGATAGGGTGGTCCGTCCGTTTTGTATTAAAAATAACTATTTCTTTAAACTTTTTGTTTGTTTGGCTTGTTTTATGCTTGATTGCATATCATAGCAGGCATGTAGGATAATGTTAGAGCCCACGCATCCCATTCATGCCTTGCATGTTGTATCAGCATCTTGAGGCATTGAGGGTAGATTCAGGTCGAATTTACCAAGCCAAGTAGATTAGCGAACGGTGCGGTTGCCGATAACATTTTTGGGTTGGTTCACGTGTGAACCGAAATAGAGCGTTACACTCATGGTATCAGAGCTATCTCTTGGTTGATTAAGATGTAGATGCATTACAAGTTACATGTGTATGATAGCTGCTCCGAGCTGTGCTGACAGGTATTTTTTGTCATAATGTTTTTGATTTGCAGATTTTCTTACCAAACATTGGTGTGACAGGGTGATTAGAGTAGGGAGTACTAGCAAGATGCTGAAATGGACTCATAGGACATAGATCTGTGCCCCATACCCTCCATTGGCTCGACAGGAGAGTCCCAGCCATGGTCACAATGACAGAGCCTCTAGTTGACTAAGGACCAATGTGCCACCAGAAAAGACCAATGTGCCAGTTCAATTAGTCGACGTAGTGAGAAGCCATTGCCAAGACAGTTACCGGAGTAGAAGTAGTCAACAAGAGTGGGATGCAGTGATTGCCAGATTAGCGAAGTTCAGATATAGATGCAGCAAAACCAAGAGGACTTCAAGAGAGTTCAAATAGATAGCCCTTTCGCTAACTAGAGCTGAGAAGAGATCAGTAGTGGATGAAGAGGCATGAGGAGAGCTAGTAGTTCACATGGGCCCTTCGCCGCCACCTCCTCCACCACTGCTACAATGAGGGCTACTCCAACAATGGCTCCCTATTTGCCCCATTTTAGGCAAGAATGGGACCGGATGTCAGTGGACCCACAGTAGATGTAGCGGGTAGATTGTAGGTGGAAGTGGAGCTACAGGATGTGATAGTGTACCAGCAGGTACAAGACCACAGTTTCCGCAGTATGAGCTAAGAGAAGGATCGAATAGACCAGTGGATGTAAGGAAACTAGAATTGTGGTAGTATGAAAGGTTCATGAAGAATGGTGGATGACTTTCTTTTGGAAGTTGGATGCAGAAGAGGCATTCCTGTAGATATTATCAGCCATAGGAGTGTTTGGTAGTATGACATGCCCAATGGAGCATAGAGTGTAACACCCCAAATCCGGTCCACACTAGTGAACCGAACCAGCATGTTACAGGCCCCGGTTAAGTCGGCTAACCCGAACCTAACTCATGCGGATCCAATCTCGGCGTCTTAAGATGAAGATACAACTCGCAATGCATGGATGAATACACAAACCTAACATGGTACTACATGAATGACATGCAAGTCAGAGTACACACCAAAACCATCCCGATAAAAATTAATAAAAGTTTTGAAATATGACGGACAGAATTTCCCCTAAAAATGCAATTAGGGGCCACCCTGTCAAATATACATATATTAAAATATATATAACCAAGTATCAAACAATTTCATTCACACAGAATCTAATCTACTATACACTCATTCTGAAGCTTGGGTTTCAACCCATCACACTTTTGCTGCGCTACTCTGATCATTTCATTTCATCTCATTGTCATGCCTCAAACATTTACTCATAGCATGTTTATAAAATAACATCATAAATAAAACATTAAACATTCAGTCACCCGATGTGTGTGTGCAGAAGACCTTATTGCTCCTCCGTCCAAGCTGGCTCATCCATCTCGTGCTTATCACCTACATATATATAAGAAAAACGTCAGTAACAAGCGTTACTGGTCCGGAAAATAAAATAACTATAACAAACTGGCTATGAGAGCAAACTCTCATCTGAAAGAAAACATCATACTCCACGTGAACACTCTGAAGGGCACTACTGAGGAGCCACTGGGCTGCAGACCCGGTAGCATCCCGAACTTACTGATCTGCTGCTGGTACTGTGCTACTCTCAGCACTTCTTTTTCAGTACTTCTCGTGAAACTTTATCCTAAGCCCTCTCCGAACCTCCATATCTCTCCTGGCCTTGAGCACGAAGGCCGAGTACTCTCAGGCAGTCGCCTTTAGTACCCTTTGAACCACAAGTCCGGACATGCGCTGTACTAAACAGTACCCGTAAACCTCCACGTTCTCCGGGTGTGAGGAACTCAAACGCGGAGTTGTCAGGATCCCTCGGGAATGGAACAGTCCGCTGGCACTAATCCAGAGCCCGCTTTGACTGTCACGGCATCCTCTGCATGGTACGTGCAGTCGGTTTCTCCATCTCTCGTCTCACTGAAAACTCGATAAAACTATATATATAGGCCTGGGAAGGGATTCATATAATAGGCCCGAAGGCAACTTGTGGTGGATCTTGTTTTCGAAATCATCCTCGAGGGATCTCATCCTCGAGGGGTTATTAATCCGGAAAATATTCGGTTAAATGACCCGAGTTAAGTGGGATCCAATAAAACACCACTTAACCCATCCTGCAAATAATAACATAAACATACAATAGAAAAGCGTAAAACAAGACGAGTCCTAAACGGACCTGGTAGAAGCTCCAAGCGTGTCATCGCGCCTAGGCGGCGAGCTCCTACTCCGTACCTATACATCAAAACTAAATAATAACGCCCGCTAACTACATGATGCATCAAACTCAATAAACATCAATCACAATCAATAATCATAAATATGAAAATAATTCTAACTCATCCTATTCCTACCAATTTTATTATATTTTTCCTAAGTTACATTACTCGATTAGCATGCTCAACTCGATCTACCTCATTAGATCACTCACTATTCATTCTCAATTAATTGCATCATGCAATCATCACTACACTCATACTCATACATTTATCATGACAATTATTCAATTCTAGCATGTTATACTAACAATCATAATCAATTTTAAATAACTCAATCGGAGGTAATTATACCTCACGTAGTCGGCAATCGGCGACGGCTAGGGTTCCGTCGCGCGTCTCGGAGCTCAAATTCGGCGCTCATCGGCGTCCGAAGCTCGATCGGGCTCCACTGGGTGAGCCCCGCGGAAGATCCGGTGAATTCTGGCGAATTCCAGAAATTCCGATTTTTCGGCGGTTTTCCGGCAGCTACTGGCGGTTTTCCGGCGACTTCCGAGTGGTTTTCCGGCGACAATCGCCGGCGGCGTCTACTAGCTGGATAGGGGTCATGTAGGGTACCCTTGGAACCGGCTCGGCGAGCCCGACTCATCTATGAGGTCGACGCGGCCAACGGAGGTGGCGGCTCGCCGGAAAATGGCATAAAACAGAGGCCGGCCGTGATGGTGTGGCTAGATCCGGCCGGGCATGGACGGCGATGGCCTCCGTTCCGGTCGGGGAGGGTCAGCTGGGTGGTCGCTGGTGCTGAGGCGACCACCTGATCGTGGCGGCGACGGTCGCCGGCGGCGAAATCGACGACGCGACCAAAACTTGGCCGCGGCGCTACGCACGGCGATTCCGGCGTCACGGCGGCCCGATTGGGGCCGGACCTGGTCGGGGCAGCATGGCGACGCCGTGGCTGGGCTGGGCGGCGTCGAACGGCGGCCAGGCGGCGTCGGCCGTGGCGGCGGTGGCGCGCGAACAGGGGCGGCGCGCGGCGAGGGTTTGGGCGTGGGGGAGAAAAGGTCGGGGGTGAGAAGACTTAGTTGGGTGGCAGACTCGTAAATAATACTTGACTCGTCTCCGGCTCGAGTCAAGTATCATAACTAACTCGTATTAAATCCTTAAAAAATTCATAAAAATCGGGAAAAATCCCGTAAAATCAAACAAATACCAAACATCGTAATGATATGCTCTAGAACTATCAACCCACCCAAAATGCCCGTAACGCGTCCTAACGCGATAAACGGCCTAAAACTAATTCTACGATCCATTATATATATCATAATAAAAAAAATGAACTGGCATACTCTCATATATTCTGATAACTCATTCTTTTCTGCTGTGTTCATGACGTTATCATCATATACTTGGGTACACATGACCCTTATGGCTCATACACGAGACCGGCGTCGGCTCAGTACACGTGTTCTGAAACTGACTCGACTCGAAAATAACGGTCGAACCGACCGGTTCTGAATATAAAACCCTGACTCGAATCGTGGGTTTTACATAGAGTACGCATCATTACAGGGGCATTCCAAGATGAAGCTAGAGTATGGTGGGATTTATTGCAGAAATTCCACATTTGCCTACTGTCAACCTCAGGACATCACTTAGGAGGAATTCAAAGCGGAATTCGATGGAAAGTACTTTTGGCTATATGTCAGGAAGAGGAAGGAGTGGGAATTCAAGACATTTAAGCAAGGACCCATGACAATGGTGCAATAAAAGACAAGGTTTAGAGCTCTAGAGAGTTTTGCACCAGATTTGGTTCCCACCAAAGGAAGAAGGATAGAGCATTTTTATGACTCATATGAGATTATGATGGCCTATTTGGATAGAAAGTTTGCTACCTTCGGTGATGTAGTGAGAGCTGCAAGCAAGGTAGAAGTGAGTTATGGCTACTCAACCTAGCCGGGATTTTGACCAGAGGGAGCAACATTGAAGGTCGTATCAGCCAGAGCAAGAAGCACAACAAATGTAAAACCCACGATTCGAGTTAGGGTTTTATATTTAGAACCGGTTGGTTCGACTATTATTTTTGAGTCGAGTTAGTTTCAGAACACGTGTACTAAGTCGACCCTGGTACCGTGTATAAGCCATGAGGGTCATGTGTAGCCAAGTATATAATGATAACATCATATATATAATAGAAAAGAATGAGTTATCAAAATATATGAGAGTATGCCAGTTTACAGTTTATTTTATTCTTATATATAGTGGATCGTTGAATGAGTTTTATGTCGTTTACCGGGTCAGGACACGTTATTGGGCAGTTTGGGTGGGTTAATAGTTATAGAGCATGTCATTGTAATGTTGTGGCGTGTAATATTTTGTATGAGATTTTCCCCTATTTTTTGTATTTTTTGGAATTATTACGAACTAGTTATTATTTTGACTTGAGTCGGACTCGAGTCAAGTCTTATTTATGAGTTTGCCACCGAACACCCTTACACCATTTCTCCCCCAGACAATTCTCTTTCCTATCCAAACCCTTCCTGCGTCGCCCTTGTGTTTGTCGCCACCGCTACCGCCACCGCCAACTCCACCCTGCCACCGATTGTTGCCGCCAAGCTCCGTCGTGGGGTTGCCATTCCGCCCCGAGCTCTCTCGGTCATCGCCCGACATCCATGATTGTGAGGAAGCTGTGCTTCGGTTGCCGATCACGCCACCGGCAACCATCGCCACCGTGATCCAGTGGTTGCCTTGACGCCTTCGACCAACCCACGACCTTCCCCGACCGGAGTGGAGCCCAGCACTGCCCACATCGACCAGATCTCTTTACCCATCACTGCCGCCCCTGTTTCTGTCATTTTCCGGTGAGCCACCACCTCCACCGAACCTGTTGACCATCGTAGAACCATTGGGCTCACCGAGCTGGTGCCAATGGAACCCAATATGACTGCTATCCTGCCAGTAAACGTTGCCAGTGATTGCAGATGGAAAACTGTCGGAAAGCTGTCAAAAACCACCAAAATTTGCCAGAACACTACCGAAAAACCAGATTCACTGGAATTCAGTGGATCTTCCACGGAGCTCATCTACTCGAACCCGATCAAACTTGGGATGCCGACGAGCACCGAATTCGAGGTCTGAGACGCGTGACGAAACCCTATCCGTCGTCGATTGTCGACGATGAGAGGTATAATTAACTCAAATTTAATTATTTAAAATTGATATTTAGTAGGACAACATGTTAGGATTGATTAATTGTTGCGATTAATGTCTGATTATGAATGAAGTGATAAGTGGCATGATTGATTAATTGCGAATGAATGGTAAGTGATCTAATGAGGTAAATTGAATCTGAGACATGCTAATTGACCACAACGTAACTTAGAAAAACACAATAAAATTGGTATGAATAGGATGAGTTAGAATTATTTTCACATTGATGATTTTTGATTGTGATGGATGATGATTGTGTTGTGTGTAATGTTCATGTTGAGTTGATGTATCATTCAGTTGAGTGGGCGTTAGTTTCTTGATTTGATGTGTAGGTACGGAGTAGAAGCTCACCACCTAGGCGCGAGGACACGCTTGGAGCTTCTACCAGGTATGTTAGGACTCGCTTCTTGTTTTATCTCTATACTCCATCGTGCTTTGTTTTTACAGGTGAGGGGATGTGTCGAGTGGTGGATTTATTGTATCCCACTCCACGCGGGCTATTTAGTCGCACGCTATTTCTGGATTAATAACCCTCAAGGATGAGATCCCTTGAGTTTGTTTTTGAAACTCAAATCTAGCTCACGTTGCCTTCGGGCCTATTATATGAATCCCTTCCTAGGCCTATGCATATAATTTTATCGAGTTTTCAGTGAGATGAGAGATGGGAAAACCAGCATGCACGTACCATGAGCGGATGTCGTGACAATCAAAGCGGGCTCTGGATTAGTGAGCAGACTGTTCCATTCCTGAGGGATCCTGACAACTCCACGGTTGAGTTCCTCACACCTAGAGAATGTGGAGGTTTATGGGTATTGTTTAGTACTACGCATGTCTGGACTTTTCAAAGGGTACTAAAGGCGACTACCTAAGAGTAGTTAGCCTTCCTGCACAAGGCCAGGAGAATTATGGAGGAAAGGAAAGGGCTTAGGATATACATGTAGTCCCAATGGACTAGAGAAAAATGAAATGAAAAAATGCCAAAAGAGGCATTAGCAAAGTAGTCAGTTCGGGATGCTACTGGGTCTGCAGCCCAGTGGCTCCTTAGTATGTGCCCTTCAGAGAGTTCACAAGAAGTATATGAATGTTTTTCTTTCATATGAGCGTTTGCTCGCATAGCCAGTTTGTTATAGTTATATTTTGGACTAGTAACACTTGTGACTGACGTGTTTTTATATTATATGTAGCTGACAATCATGAGTTGGATGTGCCAGCCTGGACGGAGGAGGACTGATGTCACTTGCACAAGCGTTAGTCGATAAAGTTGTTAATATTTTGTTTATGAAGTTATTATAATAAGAATGATGTGAATAAATGCTAAGATATGGTGATATGATGTGACTAAATGCTAAGACATGATGATATGATGTGGAATGTGAATAGACTGCATAGGTGGGTTAAATACCCAAACTTTAGAATGAGTTTAAAGTAGATTAGATTTTGTGTGAATAATATTGTTTGATATATATATATATATATATATATATACATATATATATATATATATTTGCATATGTTGATTTGACTGGGTGACCTCTAATTGTACTTTTAGGGGAGACTCTGTCCATTTTATTTTTAGAATTTTTATTAATTTATTGTAATTATTGTTGGTGTGTAAATTAGTTTGCATGTCATCCATATAGTATCATGTTAGGGTTTTGTGCATTCATCCATGCATGACGAATCATATTTTTATCTTAAGACGCTGAGATTAGATCCGCATGAGTTGGGTTCAGGTTAGCCGACCTAACCGGGGCCTGTAAGATGTCAGTTTGGTTCACGAGTGTGAACTGGATTTAGGGTGTTACAGCAGAGACGTCGAGCAAATGCACCACTTGCAATGAGGGCTATGGATGGTGATGTTTAGGGATACAGATCACCTTTTCATCAGAATTGCCAACATCATCATGGAGGTGAATGCAAAGCAGGCATGAATGTTTGTTATAGTTACAGTCAGCCAGGACATCAAGCCGCAGAGTGTAGAGTAGGCACTAAGGCTTGTTATAGTTGCGGTCAGCCAGGACCTTGAGGCACAGAGTGCAGGGTGGTACTAAGGTATGCTATAGTTGTGGTCAGGTAGGGCATAAAGCCGCAACCTATCCAACTGGCCAGAGCTAGCAGTTGACGCTCCTTGCATCTCAATAGAGACTTGAACTCCTAGTTCCCCAGTAGTAGCAATGGCAAAGAGGCCAACAGGGCCAAGCTCAAGGCTAGAGAAGCAGAGAGCAACAGCCACCGAGACAGAAGCGGTTAGAATTGGATTTAAGATAGAAGATTTAGAACATTCACTATTAGTGCCTACTCCTACTGGTAGGGTGATAGCTACGGGCGAGTGTGTGAGTAATGTCCCTTTGAGATTCAACAATGACAACTTGTAGCTGATTTGATATTGTTCAAGCTACAAGAATTTGATGTGATATTTGGAATGAGCTGAATGTCCAAGCAATGAGCCAAGATAGATTGCCAAAGAAAGACAGTGACTTTCTACCATCGAAGATGCCGCTTTTTCTTTCAAGGTCAGGGCAGAGATAGAGAACAAGGATAGATATCCTATTAGAATGCAATGAGACAGTTAGATAGAGGCAGTGAGCTAATAATGACAGCATTAGTTTTGGCTGAGCAGAGGGGTTTAGGGGACAAGCTAAGTATTGAGGAGATTCCAGTGGTCACTAAATTCACTCACGTATTCCCAGAGGAGATTAATAGATTGCCGCCAAACAGAGGGGTAGACCTTGCCATTGTGCTAATGTCAGGCACAACACCAATCTCTAGAGCTAAGTACATGATGGTAGTTCTTGAGCTCAAGGAACTCAAGGAATAGTTACTAACACTATTGGATCAAGGATTTATTAGACCAAGTGTTTCCCCATGGGGTGCACCAGTGTTATTCATGAGAAAGAAGGATGGAAGCATGCGTTTATGCATTGATTGAAGGATGCTAAACCATGCAACTATTAAGACATATACCCTCTTCCTCGCATTGGTGATCTATTTATTTAGTTGAGCTCAATAGTCATCTTCTCAAAGAATGATTTGAGGTCAGGAAACTACCAATTGAAGATTAGAGCAGAAGACATCCCGAAGATAGCATTCAGGGCCAGATATGGACACTACGAGTTTTTGGTCATGGCTTTTGGATTGACCAATGCTTTAGTAGTATTTATGGAGTTTATGAATAGAGTGTTCATTCTATTTTTGACCAATTTGTGATCGTCTTTGTAGACGACATACTGGTGTACTCTTCGACTAGGGAAGAGTGTGAGCAATATTTGAGAATTCGGTTGTAGATGCTGAGAGAACATAGATTGTACGAAAAGTTTTCAAAGTGCAGTTTTTGGCTATCATAAGTGAATTTTCTTGGCCATATCATCTCAGCGTCAGGCATCTCAGTAGATCTAGCCAAGATAAATGCAATAGTACAGTGGGAACAGCCGAAGACACTTACAGAGGTTCGGAGTTCGCTAGGCCTAGCTAGATACTATAGACGGTTTATTCAGGATCTCTCTTCCATAGCAGCCCCTATTATACGGTTGACTAGGGAGAACAATTCAGATGGACAGATCAATGTATGTAGGGTTTCAAGATGCTAAAAGAGAGATTGATTTCAGTGCCTATCCTCACATTGCCAGAGGGACACATGGATTTTATAGTTTGCCACCATTGGCATTTTTCGGTGATGGGCACTGTCCACTCTGTCAGCCCGAGTCCTGTTTGCCCGCTCGTGTCCACCTGGTGGCCCATGTCCGTGCCTGTGTCTGGCAGTCCAAACCAACCTAGTCAACCTACACCATTTACCTGACCCAAACCGAAGTTAATGGGTTCATGAAGTATATGATCAGGATCAGACTTCAGCACCTGAGCTGCACAACCGCCGTCCGAGTTGCACAACCACCGTCCAATTTACTGAACCACTGACCGTGATGCACTACTGCCATCCAAGTGAATAGTTATTGTGAAAACAAAGGACAAGTAGTTACCTTACCCTACAGGAGGACAACTACTTGAGGATGTTCTTAGCCTTGCATAGAGATTGCATGTCACAGTATTCAAAGTAGAGTTGGGTCAAAGATTGAGGACAAGATATTGCTACGGTAACATCAGCTAAACATAAGAAAGTTAGGAGTACTAACATTGTTAGGATTGACTTCACCATCCATCTTGAATACCATTGCCTTGACCCAGCATCCTTAACTCAGATGTGTATTGTCAGATAGTGTTAGTGATAGTCTTATAGGGATCATCAGATAGTAATAGTGACAGTCTTTTAGGGATGCATATGGACATAGTCAGATAATAGAGCAGTATGACCTCCAAATGGGATGACCACAGTGGTTAGATTGATCAGTCAGCATGATAGCATAAGTATGAGTTATAGCCAATGTATAGAGTTCATGCAAATGGTCAGACATGTAGTGTGACCTTAGCCTGCGAGAGGTATTGTACTCGCATTGGAGCCTTCGTCTTAGATGGTGGGTTTAATGAGAGAGTGTCCTTTAGGGAGAGATTAATTTCTTTGTGCTTCGCCAACACGATTAGGTCGTTACCTTTAGAGATAGGATTGAGCCTTTGCCTCGAGTATAGGAGGAACCTTCGTTGTACTGTTTATGGCTTACAGTGTAGGTAGCCAATGACAGCCAGACTGGAGGAGACAACTGCACCCACAGCTTGGGAGAGACATAGATAGGGTCTTCAGCCAGACCAGACCATGTTGACCAGATAGAGGAAAACCAATGTATGCTCATCTTACCTGACAACTTTGTTTGATAGTCTACCACAATAGTAAAGGTCATGTGAGTGAAGATTAGTGCTATAAATTGGTACGGGATGGTAGGTCATACACGACTGAAGAACGGATGAGACACATGTCAAACCTCACCATGAAGCTCCATAGATTCGAGGAGAGATAGTGGTTCTTTGGGTCATTTGAACCCCATCCGTTTAGAAGTGCGTGACTAGTTTAGTATTGAGAAACACATAACTACTGTTAGTTGATTGAACTAGAGCCACTTAGGAGTCATTTTTTAGACTCATCATTGATTGGTTGTTCTATAAGTTACCCACCTGAGGCGGAGTCCAATCATAATGATCTTAGAGACAAGTCCATGGACCTACCTATATTTTTGAGCCACCTAGTATCCTATACAGAGTTTCATTACCCCACCATGACTTAGACAGAGATCCTTACATCACCACAGATAGAGACATGATGTCAGACTATGTGAGGATGAGGCACTTCATAGTTAGAGTCCTAGAGCAGTGTAACCAGTTTTCACGAGAGATCCATTCACTTTTCATGTGACCAGAGATGTCAAACAGAGCCGAGCATTTTCACACTCACCCTTCCAGATATATTAGCTGTAAGAACCGTGAAAATATGTGAAAATTTTTATTTCAAGACTTGAACCTAAGTATTATGAAATATTATTTTCGATGAATGGATATGGTTGGTTATCAAGTAGACCGGTCACGGTTCAACGTAAAGCCAAACCCTAACCTTAGAGAAGACGTAAGGCCAAACTCTGGCATTAGGGAAGACGAACCCAACCTAGAGAATACTGATTCATGAACGGATGATGGGGTAAGAGAATTTAATAAAGGGACTCGTTGAACCTAGGGAATACCTATACATGAATAGATGTGAGAATTTAATTGAGGAACTCGTTGAAGCATATATATATAGGAGGAGGAGGTTAGGGAGAAAAAGGCAGTCCACTCCTTCTTGCCTCCTCTCCAGTGCTTTTCCATTGTGGTGTAAGTATTTCATACTTCTTCTTAGTTTCTTTTCCATTAGAACTCTTACATGCGTGGTTGCAACGCATAAATTCATTAGAAATACCTTGCTAAGTTGCTGGAACTTTTTGGTATAAATTGCAATAGGTCTTTGGGTGTTGAGATATTGTATGGTTGCAAATTAGATGGCATATATGAAATTCACGTTTGACTAGTCTCAAGAAACCCTATTTTTTTTAGCCGCACTGTTCAAAATCTAATAATGGACATGTCAGAATGGAACGGACAGTCCATAAATAAATATCGGCCAATAGGGGGGTACGATGGAATGGACCCATCGGCTCAACCTAATACAGTGGTACGGTGGAATGGACCCATCAGCCAATAGGGGGTACGATGGAATGGACCCATCGGCTCAACCTAATACAGTGGTACGGTGGAATGGACCCATCGGCCAATAGGGGGTATGGTGGAATGGACCCATCGGCTCAACCTAATAAGTGGTACGGTGGAATGGACCCATCGGCCAATAGGGGGTACGGTGGAATGGACCCATCGGCTCAACCTAATAAGTGGTACGGTGGAATGGACCCATCGGCCAATAGGGGTACGGTGGAATGGACCCATCGGCTCAACATAATAAGTGGTACGGTGGAATGGACCCATCGGCTAATAAGGGGTACGGTGGAATGGACCCATTGGCCAATAGGGGGTACGATGGAATGGACCCATCGGCCAATAGGGGGTACAGTGGAATGGACCCATCGGCCCAACATAATAGGGGGTACGATGGAATGAACCAATCGGCCAATAAGAGGGCACGATGGACTGACCCATCGGCCCAATATTTTATAGTGGCACGGTGGACTAACCCATCAGCCAATAGAACTACATCGAGCTTGATCCCGACATGGGTATGTAGGTCAATCAAGATTGTTTGATTTCAGCTCAAATAAGGTAGAATAAAAGTATGATAGGATAGTCAGGTTAGGAGAATGGGTAATAAATGGGACTTCTTTTTATTTTGTTTTGAGTTATAAATGTGGCTATGGGAAATGGTCTAAGACTATGGGAACCATTATTTTATAACTTATTACTCGGCATTTAGTAGTTTTATTTTGGTAACACCTGGCCAACAAGGCCCACAATATTGTTAAAAATGGCCGGGTCATTACATTAGCCCTACCATCAGTTTACCAAATGGTTGAGATGAGCATACATTGACCAGTGCAGGCGCTAGATTCTACACTTACATGCAGAGTATGTTTTCATACTCCTTGAGACACACTGGACATGTGCATGTGTTCTCACCTCCATTCCATCATAGAGAGCCCTTTTTAGCAGCTGTTAGTGGGTCATATAGATAGTTACGAGGGTCATAGCACATAGCTGAGTCATAGAACTTGTACCTATTCCATTATAGAAAAAAGTGAGATACTTGACTTGGGACCGGGTTAGCTAGCACCTGGTGAGCAATCCAGTTCCTCTTGCAGAGATCCCTGAGTGTTTGACCTAGACTAGCGACAGTGAGTCATATAGCTCATTATCATGTACCCTTATTTGGTACTAGAGTCCACCATATGCTAAAAGGATTCTTAGGGCACACTATTATAGCCATAGGACCTGGATCAGAGTGCCCTGAGGGTACACACAGTTAACCTATCGCATTGATGAGGATTAGGGAGACATAGGTAGATGTTAGGCCGCATACCTCCCATCGAGATAGTTTTCCTTGATGTAGTTCAGACTGGTACCCTGCAGTACTCTAGAGTATCCACTCAACTACCCAGTAGTGTAAAACCCGTGACTCGAGTCAGAGTTTTGTGGGAGCGAACCAGTCGGTTCAACCGTCAGTTCGAGTCGAGTCAGCTTCATGGACAGCGAGCTGAGTTGAGGCCAGCTGTGAGCTATGAGCAATGAGGGTCATGTATGCTCAAGTATACGATGATAACGTCAAAAAGATGATGAAATGGGTTATCAAGTATATGCAGGTATGCAGTATTGATTGTTATTTTTATTTGATCGTAGAATATTTTTAGGGCCGAATGACGAATTAGGACCCGATATAGATGAGTTTGGGTGGGTTATTAGTTATAGAACATATCATTTGGATATTGCTGTGTTTGTTTGATTTTAATGGAATTTTTCCAATTTTTTCTGGATTTTTTTAGGATTTATTACGAACTAGTTATTCTTTTGACTCGAGTAGGAATCGAGTCAATACTTATTTACGATTTTTCCATTGGACTATTTCTTCTCCCTCCCGACACTTCCTCACCCAAACCCTATCACCGCCGCCTTGTGGCTGTCGCCGCCGCCGCTGCTGTTGACGCCGCACTGCCGCTGATCAACGCCGCCCTGCCCGCTGTGTCGTCGTCGTACTGCCACGACCCACCCCGGCCACCGCCTCGCCGCCACGACGCCGGAATCGCCCCACAAGCCGCGACGCTCTCCTCGTCCATTCACCGCCATCCAGGCCGCGCCGCTGCTGCCATGACCCCGACGACCACCACCTTGACCTCCCCGACGTTTTCCCCATCTTCCCGACCGCCGTCGAGGCCGGCCGTAGCCCTGATCGGAGCACGCCGCCGCCGTCGCCCGTTTTCGACGCCGCCACTGACAGCCATCGCCGCCCCGGCTACCCTGTTTGACACCACCATCGGACCAAGCTCGTCGAGCTGCTGCCGATAGACCCCCTGATTGCCCACAATCAACGGAAACTACCAGAATCCGTTGGAAAATCGCGACACTTGCCGGAAAACCGCCGGAACCGCCGAAAAATTGGATTCGTGGGAAATTCGCCGGATCATCCGCCGAACGGACCCGGTCAAATCCGATCGGACTTCGGACGCCGCTAGGTGCCGAATTCGAGTATCGAGCCACGAAACGGAAACCTTAGCCGTCGCCGATTTTCTACGACGCGAGGTATAAATTACTCCGACGTAAATTCTTAAATTTTATAATTATTAGGGAAGCATGCTAGACTAGATAATTAGATGAATTTTTGTGTTTTTGACGTGTCTGTATGTTTGTGTGTAATTTAATAAGAATTATGAAATTGGTTGATTGATGAGTGTTCAGATGGAAAAGTAAGGAATTAATTAGGTGAACTAATCAATTACCCTGATTTCATGAGACGTAGATTGAAAACTCACTAGAATTGACTTAGGATGAATGTGTGATGATTGATGCGTGATTGTGTTGATTGTGTGTGCATATTATAGGATGTGTGATTCATCATGCGGGCGTTAGCTTTTAGCTTGATTGTGTAGGTACGGTGTAGGAGCTCGCCGCCTAGGCGCGTGGACCCGTTTGGAGCTTCTACCAGGTCCGTTTAGGACTCGTTCTCTGTTTTGACGCTACTCTATTGTGTATTTGATTTATCATGTGCAGGACGAGTTAAGTGGCGTTTTATCGGATCCCACTTAACTCGGGCCATTTAGCCGACAGTTCTTTTTTCGGATTAATAACCCTCGAGGATGAGATCCCTCGAGTTTGTTTTTGAACATCAGATCCAGCTCAAGTTGCCTTCGGGCCTATTATATAAATCCCAACCCAGGCCTATATATAGTATAATTTTTGCATTTTCAGTGAGAGATGAAATGAGGGTTACTTACGGCCACGCCTTCAGATAGGGCGTGTGCTCGGAAGAGCGGGCTCTAGAGTTGGGGAGAACCCACTTCGTTCCCGAAGGATCCGGACAACTCCACCTTTGAGTTCCTCATACCCGGAGAAGTGTGGAGGTTTACGGGTACTGCAATGCAGCGCATGTCTAGACTTGTGGTTCAAAGGGTACTAAAGGCGACTGCCTGAGAGTGCTCGGCCTTCGTGCTTAAGGCCAGGAGTAGTATGGAAGGTGGAGAGGGCGAAAAGGAATGAGATTTGGTGTGAGAAGCGATAGAGAAATGGCCAAGGTATGAGAATGAGAAAGAAAGGGGACGTTGTCGACCCGAGGGTGATGGCCCGATGGCGACGGCTCCCATATGTGCCCTGATGAGAGTTCTTGAGGAAGTATATGGTTTTGATTCAACAAGAGAGTTTGCTCTCCTATGCCAGATTGATATTAGTTATTTTCCAAGCCGGTAACACTCGTTACTGACGGTTTTTCTATATATATGTAGGTGAGAAATGAGAGGGATGAAAGCTGTCGGGACTGCGGAGGAGCAGCACAGAACCGCGCACACATGTTCCTGCCACGTGTAATGTATAATGATGTTGTGTTAATGCTATGTGAATGATAATTTTGATGTGTTTGTTCAGATGAATTGCTTGTTATGAAATGAACGGATAAATGTGAATGAGTAGGGAGCCTTGGAGTTCAGACTCGGCTCATGTGAAACAAATGAGATAATGATTGAATGCCATGGTAGATTGTTATGTTTTATCGTATTTTGATAAAATATTTATATACCCTTGTCGTGGACAGGTTGGCCCTTATTGCACTTTTAGGGGAAATTCTGTCTGTTTTTCCGTAGTAGTATACATTTTCTTCTGGTTTCCCATTTATTGTTTTGCCTTGTCTTTGCTTGCACGTCATGGCATGCATGTAGGACTCCGTTAGAACCCAATTGTTCCCATCCATGCATTCCATGTTTGCATATACCATCTTAAGACGCTGAGGGCAGATCCGGGTCGGCTTAACCGAATCCCGTAGATTAGCGAACGGTTCGGTCGCCGTTGACATTTCCGGGTCGGTTCACGGGTGAGCCGAAAGGAGTGTTACAACAATGGTATCGGAGTTAACCCTTGGTTGATTAAGATGGTAGATGCGTTACAGGTTGCATGTGTGCTGAAGTTGCTCTGAGTTGTTCCGACACGTATTTTTCTGTTTTAATGTTTTTGATTGTAGATTTCCTTACAAATCGGTAGTGTGACAGGCAAGTAGACTAGAGCAGGAACTACTAGCAGGATAGTCACACAGACCCGTCGAACACAGATCAGGAGTCCAATTTGTCCCATGCCCAGGCAGGATAGCCCCAACCATGGTCACAGCGACACAGCTTCCAGTCGACCTAGGACAACCATGCCACCAGCAGAGTCAAGTGTACCGGTATCAGCTAGTTGTCATATGGAGAGCCATCGCCGAGACAGTCGACGCGATAGTCACCGCAGTGGGAGTAGTCGACGGGAAAGGGATGCTGCGATAGCTAGGCTAGTTGAGGTTTAGACGCAAATGCAGCAGAATCAGGAGGAATTGAGGAGAGAGCTCAGACAGATAGCCCTATCAGTGGCTAGAGCTGAGAAGAGACCAGCCGTGGTTGAAGAGGCGCAAGGAGAGCCAGTAGCGCCGATGGGCCCTCCGCTGCCGCCTCCTCCTCCACCGCTGCAACATGGATGTGCCAGTAGCCATGAGAGCCATGGATGGCCAGGTTCAGGGCAGCAGAGCCCCATTCTGTTAGAATTGCCAACGCCATCATTGGGGAGAGTGCAGAGCAGGCAGAAATGAATGCTACAACTGCGGTCAGCTAGGGCACTGAGCTATAGAGTGCAGAGTAGGCCCTAGGGATTGTTACAACTACGGTCAGCCAGGGCACAGGGCCGCAGAGTGCAGAGGAGGTAGTAGGGCCTGTTACAGTTGCGGTCAACTGGGACATAGGACTGCAACGTGTCCGACTGGCTAGAGCCAGCAGTTGACACTCTCAGCGCCTTAGCAAAGACTTGCACTTCCAGCTCCCCAACAACAGTCACAGCAGAGAGGCCAATAGGGCCATGGACAAGGCCAGAGAGGTGGAGACCAACAACCACCGAGGCAGCAGCAAGGGGACAAGATCAGAGAGGTACATGGCTGCAGGAAGACTAGAAGCAGAAGGGTAGGCCACAGCCACAGCCACAGTTAGCTCAGAATCAGGCCGCACCATCTACACCAGAGCAGCAGCAACCAGCAAGGATGTACGCAGCCACCGTAGCAGAGGCCCTTGAGGATACGACGGTCGTGACAGGTACGCTTTCAGTAGGCCTTGTACCTGCACGTGTCTTGTTTGATTCTGGATGTACGTACTCCTTCATTTCGTACATGCACACTAATAGGATTGGATGTAAGATAGAGGAGTTAGGACATTCACTGTTAGTGTCCACCCCCGCTGGTAGTGTAATAGCTACGGGCGAGTGTGTGCGTGATGTCCCTGTTGAGATTCAACAGCGACAGCTTGTAGTTGATTTGATACTATTCAAGCTTACAAGAATTTGATGTGATATTTGGGATGAATTGGATGTCCAAGCAAGGAGCAGTGATAGATTGTCGAAGGAAGACGGTGACTTTCCGCCATGGAAGGCACCGTTTTTCTTCCAAGGTCAGGGCCGAGACAGTGAGCAAGGATGGATATCCTATCAGAGTGCAGTGAGACAACTGGATAGAGGCAGTGAACTGATAATGGCAGCATTAGTTTTGACTGAGCAGAGTGGACCAGGGAAACAACCGAGTATAGAGGAGATTCCAGTGGTCTACGAATTTACAGATGTATTTCCTGAGGAGATTACTGGATTGCCGCCAGACAGAGAGGTGGATCTTGCCATCGAGTTGATGCCTGGCACAGCCCCAATTTCGAGAGCTCCGTATAGGATGGCACCTCTTGAGCTCAAGGAACTGAAGGAACAGCTACAGACACTGTTGGACCAAGGATTCATCAGACCGAGCGTTTCCCCTTGGGGCGCACCGGTGTTATTTGTGAGGAAGAAGGATGGAAGCATGCGGTTATGCATAGATTACAGGATGCTAAACCATGCAACGGTTAAGAACAGATACCCTCTTCCTCGTATTGATGATTTATTTGACCAGTTGAGCTTAGCAGTCATCTTTTCAAAGATTGATTTGAGATCAGGATACTACCAACTGAGGATTAGAGCAGAAGACATCCCGAAGACTGCGTTCAGGACGAGATATGGACACTACGAGTTTTTGGTCATGCCGTTTGGATTGACCAATGCTCCAGCAACATTTATGGACTTGATGAACAGAGTGTTCAATCCGTACTTGGACCAGTTTGTGATCGTCTTTGTGGATGACATACTGGTATATTCTTCGTCCAGGGAAGAACATGCGCAACACCTGAGGATTGTGTTGCAAACACTGAGAGAGCATAGGTTGTATGGGAAATTTTTGAAGTGCAGTTTCTGGTTGTCAGAGGTGAATTTTCTCGGCCACATCATCTCAGCATCAGGCATCTCAGTAGATCCAGCTAAGATAGAGGCAGTAGTGCAGTGGGAACAACTGAAGACACCTACGGAGGTTCGGAGTTTTCTGGGATTGGCTGGATACTACAGACGGTTCATTCAGGACTTCTCTTCCATAGCAACCCCTCTGACACGACTGACTAGGAAAGAGGAACGGTTCATATGGACAGACGAATGTGAGCGGAGTTTCAGGATGCTAAAGGAGAGGTTGACTTCGGCGCCTATCCTCGCATTGCCTGAGGGACATGAGGATTTTGTAGTGTATACTGATGCCTCAGGGATTGGCTTAGGTTATGTTTTGATGCAGAAGGATAAGGTTATTGCTTATGCATCTCGTCAGCTCAAGGTGCATGAGCGTAACTATCCTACTCATGACCTAGAGCTTGGTGCAGTCATATTTTG
>JAURVB010010047.1:0-25999 GCA_033002965.1 Piper betle | reverse complement strand
TATCGATTCACCACCATACCTAGGTTGTTAAAGAACACCAACCACACTTCTATTCTTCAGTCCAATGCTGCTCACCTGCGGAGGCAATTCTGTGTGCAGCGATAAAACCCATAAGCCGAATAATTAAATGAAAGAAGTCAATATAATCCCTATTATCATTTCACTCGTTATTATTATTATTATTATACAAGACTTTAGTAATTATCTCTCAGGTCATTCTAAGATTAGTAATTTATCTCAGGTCATTCTGAGATTAGTAAAAGTTGTCTCCTAGCTCATTCTGAGATTAGAAATTGTAAAGACCGTGAAAAAAAAGGACGCGAACGCGGTTCGGGAAGGACCGAACGTGTTATTTCCAATACCCGGTTAATTATTATATTTTATTATTTAGCTGGTTACCCAATTACCTAGTTAAATGAAATACGGGTGTTTTCACATACCCTAGCCGTCATTTTATTTTATTTTATGAAGGACATCCTCCACCCTAGCCTTCATTCACATTTTCTTCTCCTCTTCCTTACCGGCATGTCTTCTCCTTGCTTAGGTATTCTTCCTATCTCCCTCTTCTTAATTTTCTTGCATGCATATTTTAATTTGATAATAAGCTTTATAATCGTGAGGATTAAAGTTTAAAATCAACAAGAAAGAAACTAAATACTGACTATTGGCCGACGAGTCCACTATTTTGGCGAGATGGGCAAGCACAAGCAAAGTTTCGCTGGGAATCGGTGGCGAGCGGTCATTCTGACGTCAGAAGATGATCCTACTCTCTTCATCGATTAGTGTAGGGTTGATCTCATGTGTGTGGATGCCGGCCTGGGGTGGTAAATGGCAAAAAATAGAGGACGTCGGCAAAAACAGAGGCAACGGCGGTGGGTGAAGAAATCCGGTCGTCCTGGGTGGCGATGGGCTCCAATTTGGCCGGGAGAAGGTCGATAGGGGGTCGAGGGTGTCGAGGCGACCACCCAATTGAGGCGGTGACACTCGCCTGTGGTGGAATCGGTGGGCGTCGCCGTGGGCTGGAAGGCGGCCGAAGTTGGCATGGGCAACACCACATCGGCATGGCAGGGCTGGGCGGTGACGATTGACAACAGCCGGGGGACGTCGTCGACGGCGGCGGAGGGCGACTGCTGCTGGGAACAGGCGATGGCGTCAGTGAAGAAGAAGAATAAAATTACCTTGGGTGGCAAACTTGTAAATAATGCTTGACTTGACACAACTCGAATTAAATAATAATACCAACTCGTAAATAACACCTGACTCGATACCAACTCGAGTTAAAAATATTACAAACACGTACTAAATCTTTAAAATAATTATTTTAATGGCTTATGGATTAAAGTTACTAAACTAATTAATCAATGTACGAAATTGCCATGATTAATAAAAAAAATGGTAATAATAAAAGGTGAGTAATTAATCGGCATAACGAGCGATTAAATTAAATCAGATAGTTGTAAGTCGAACCTAAATAAGATAATGAAAATAAATTAAGTTCAAAACTTTATAGACTCGAATAAATTAAAATAATTGTATTAATAATATTTATGAATTAAAAAATACAAATTATTTTAAATAATTCGATTGAATAACTTATTTAATTAAATTGTTGTAAATAATAGTAGCGAATTAAAATTCTAACCGTCAACTAAATCATCATCATGGGGGTTAAGTAATTATCACCGCAAAGGAAAATTAAATAGTTGTTTATTAGTAATAATTATTTTTATCAATTGTTAGGTATTAATTAGGATTTAGATAATTAATGTAAAGTGTAATGTAGGACATAAATGATTATACCACATGAATAATTAATTATGTCACTAGATTTGTTGAGAATTTAATATTTAATATCTGTTAATTGTTACATGATATGTTGTCAAAATGTTAATAATGATATATATATATTAGACATTTAGTTGCATGTATTTCTACTCAAATAAAATTATACTTATGTATAATTTTATTTTCTCGTTCAGATTAGGATCATTGGTCGTAGCTGCAAGTTAGAAATATACATGTCCGTATAATTATTTAAAATGTTGTATTTTCCCAAACTAGTATAATTATATAAAATATTATATTTCCCCAAATTGGTATAACTCTGTGAAATGTTGTATTTTCCTAAACCGGTAGCCTTGTCGGCACTCATTTCAGAATGACCTAGGAGAAATTTCTAATATCAGAATGAACTGGGAGACAATTTCTAATCTCAGAATGAACTAGGAGACCATTACTAATTTCAAAATGAATTGGGATACCACCTAATCTCAGAATGAGCTAGGAGACAATTTCTAATCTCAGAATGAACTGGGAAACTATGACTAATATCAAAATGAATTAGAAGACCACCTAATCTCAGAATGAGTTGGAAGACAGTTTCTAATCTTATAATGAACTGGGAGACCATGACTAGTTTCAAAATGAATTGGAAGACCACCTAACGTTAGATGAGGTGGGTGATAATTTTGAATCTCAAAATGAATTAGGAGACCACCTAATCTCAAAATGAGCTGGGAGACAATTTCTAATCTCAAAATGAACTAGGAGACCATGACTAATCTCAAACTAATTTAGGAGACCGCCTAATCTCAAAATGAGCTGGGAGACAATTTCAAATCTCAAAATGAACGGGGAGAGCATAACTAATCTCAAAATGAATTGGGAAACCACCTAATCTAAGAATGAACTTGGAGACAATTTCTAATCTCAGAATGAACTGGGAGACCATAAATAATCTCAAAATGAATTAGGAGACCACCTAATCTAAGAATGAGATGGGAGACAATTTTAGTCTCAGAATGAACTTGGAGATGATGAGTAATCTCAAAATGAATTGGGAGACCACCTAATGTAAGAATGAGCTGGGAGACAATTTCTAATCTCTAAATGAACTGGAAGACCATGAGTAATCTAAAAATGAAATCTCAAAATGAATTGGGAGACCACCTAATGTAAGAATGAGGCTGGGAGACAATTTCTAATCTCTAAATGAACTGGAAGACCATGAGTAATCTAAAAATGAATTGGGAGACTACCTAATTTTAGAATGAGCTGGGAGACCATGACTAATCTGAAAATGAATTGGGAGACCAGCTAATCTCAGAATGAGATGGGCGGTGATTTTTAATCTTAAAATGAGCTGGGAGATGACTTTTACTAATTTCTGAATGACCTAAGATACAAATTACGATCTCAGAATGAGCTGAGAGATAAGTGCTAAAGTCTTGTGTAATAATAATAATAAAAACGAGTGAAATGATAATAGGGATTATATTGACATGTTCATTTAATTTTGCGGCTTAGTGGTTTTATCACTAACAAAGAACTGCCTCTGTAGGTGAGCAGCATTGGATTGAGGAATAGAAGTGTGGTTGGTGGTTCTTTTACGAACCTTGGTAAGGTGAGTCGATAATAAAAAAGTGGACTTCCTTATTATTCTCTTGTGTTATAAATGTAGCTATGGGAAACCGTTCGAGATTGTGGGACATTTATTTTATATTTTAGAGAACATGATTTATTGTTATGATTTATATTATATGTTGTGAGACTTATTTGCTTTATTTCAACTCATGTTCTGGAATGTTACATTTACATTACCTAAAATTTTAAAGTAACACACGGTTTGGTTCAGGCGGGTCATTACATAAATCGTCTCCCAAAAGGCATAAACATAAACTAATAATGTCCATGCCGAGTTCGGAAAGCCGTTTTTGGCATGTGAGACTCCTTTACTCGCAACTAGTGATAACCAGACTGCAAGTCGATCTTAGAAAATATTCCAGCTATTTTTAGATGATCAAACAGGTCATCAATCATCGGTAAGGGGTGCCGATTCTTGACTGTCACTTGATTGATTTTTTCAATAGTCAATACACAGCCGAAGTGATCCATCTTTCTTCTTCACAAAAAGAACAGGGGCTCCTAAGGGTGAAGTACTTGGTCTAATAAAGCCTACCTGCAACAACTCTTCTAGATGACTCTTTAACTACTTGAGTTCAGTTGGAGCCATAAGGTATGGTGCTTTACAAAGTGGTGTTGTGCCGGGTTCTAAGTCAATGGCGACTCCACTGCCCGCTAAGGAGGCAACCTTGGAAGTTCTTCTGGGAATACATCGAGACACTCTGCTCCCACCGGAATCATGGACAACTCTTTGGGTTTGCACTCAAACTCAACCAAATTACGAAAAAAGGTTGCCAACCTCACTTGGTGGCGATGGGGATACATCGGGACACTCTGCTCCCTCCAATAAATATTTCCCCTACATGCTTCCTGAAATTTTCCACCGTGTAACAGATCACTATTGTCAACAGCTGGCGGCTCCCCTCACTTGCCCGGGTCAGCTAACCCTGCCCGACATTGGGCACTTCCTGACCACCATCTGCGGTGATTCTGGGACTCACTTCTGAGTTTGAGGCTCCAGTCCTTGCTACCACTCCCAGTAATCACTGAACAATATTCTGAATTATCGAATTTGTCTTTTCTGAAGCCTGCGCTAGTCCATACATGGTTGTCAAGATCTGGGCCAACACATTCTCTGTGTTTGAATTTGATTGCGCAGATAAGTTTGACTGTCTACAAGTGCCGGCCACCTGAAACGTTGTACCATCATGGTTCATTAATATGTTTTTCTTTTCCAGTTATGACTTAGGTTTAGTAGCGAATGAATTTGTTAATTCAAAACACAACACAGTGGGAATAGATAATTATTAGACTTTTCAACAAGGTACTTGAGTCATTAAATGTGAGCTAGTAGGAAACCGTGCTCTGATACCACCTCTAACGACCCGCCCGACCCCGGACCGGTTGTTACTTAAAAATATAGGTAATGTAAATGTAACATTCCATAACATGGATTGAAATACAACAATTAAGTCTCGCAACATATAATATAAATCAAAACAATAAATCATGTTCTCTAAAATATAAAACAACTGTTCCACAGTCTCAGACCGTTTTCCATAGCCACATTTATAACACAAGAGAAAAATAAGGAAGTCAAATTTTTATTATCGATTCACCATACCTAGGTTGGCAAAAGAACCACCAACCACACTTCTATTCTTCAATCCAATGCTGCTCACTTGCAGAGGCAATTCCGCATTAGTGATAAAACCACTAAGCCGCATAATTAAATTAAACAAGTCAATATAATCCTTATTATCATTTAACTCGTTATTATTATTATTCTAATTACACAAGTCTTTAGTAATTATCTCTCAAGTAATTCTGAGATTAGTAATTTGTCTCTCAGGTCATTCTGATAATAGTAAAATTCGTCTACCAACTCATTCTAAGATTAGAAATCGTCTCCTAGCTCATTCTAAGATTAGGTGGTCTCCAAATTCATTTTGAAATTAGTCATGGTCTCCAAGTTCATTCTAAGATTAGAAATTGTCTCTCAGCTCATTCTGAGATTAGGTGGTCTCCAAATTAATTTTGAGATTAGTCAGTCATTCAGATATTAGAAATATTCTCCTAGCTCAATCTCAGATTAGGTTGTCTCCCAATTCATTTTGTGATTAGTCATAGTCTCCCAGTTCTAACTGAGATTAGAAATTGTCTCCCATCTCATTTTAAGATTAGTTGGTCTCCCAATTCATTTTCAGATTAGTCATGGTCTCCCAGTTCATTCATAGATTAGAAATTGTCTTCTAGCTCATTCTGAGATTAGGTGGTCTCCAAATTCATTTTGAGATTAGTCATGGTCTCCCAGTTCCAACTAAGTTTAGAAATTGTCTCCCAACTCATTTTAAGATTAGGTGGTCTCCCAATTCATTTTGAGATTAGTCATGGTCTCCCAATTCATTCTGATATTAGAAATTGTCTCCCAGCTCATTCTAAGATTTTGTGGTCTCCCAATTCATTTTGAGATCAGTCATGGTCTCCCAGATCATTCTGAGATTAGAAATTGTCTCCCAACTCATTTTGAGATTAGGTGGTCTCCCATTTAATTTTGAGATTTGTCATTGTTTCCTAGTTTATTTCGATATTAGAAATTGTCTCCTAGCTCATTTTGAGATTAGGTGGTCTCCCAATTAATTTTTCAGATTTGTCATGGTCTCCTAATTCATTCTGAGATTGTAAATTGTTTCCAAGCTCATTATGAGATTAGTGCCGACAAGGCTACCAGCTTCGGAAAATACAACATTTTATATAGTTAGACCAGTTTGGGGAAATACAACATTTTATATAATTATACCCGTTTGGGAAAATGCAACATTTCAAATAATTATACGGATAATACAACCTTTCAAATAATTATACGTACAATACAACATTTTAATAATTATACGAACACACATAGTAATTTTGAAGGTGCGGCCCATGTCGGACTGAGTTAATTCCTTGACCGAGATTGCATTATAGCGCATGGTAGTCGAATATTAGCTCAGGCCGACCAGGGCTGCCAACAAGAGAAAGTACAACATTTAAAACGATTATACGGACCTAGATATTTCGAACTCACAGCTGAGACCAATGATCCTAATCTAAACGAGAATAAAACATTACACATAAGTATAATTTTATTCGAGTAGAAATGCATCCAACTAATTGTCTAATATATATATCATTACTAAAATTTGACAACATATCATCTAACAAATAAAAAATATTAAATATTAAATTATAAACAAATCTAGTGAGATAACTAATTATTCATGTGATATAATCATTTAAGTCTTACTTTACGTTTTAAATATATTATCTAAATCATAATTAACACTTAATAAATGATAAAATAATTATCAACTTATAAACAAATATTTAATTACTATTATTAGTATATTTTCCTTCGGTTATAATTATTAATCGCCACTATTATATATAGCTGTAACGACCCAGCCCAAAGTGCAATGTAATGGGCCAGGTCATTTCTTTAAAATGGTACCCCGGAAGTTAAAGATCTCTAGTCCATTCCCACTTATAAACAGGATCTTCTCCTAATAGGTATTAGATGTGGGACTGGTTGAGGGATCTCACAATCCACCCACCTTAGGAGATCTCGTCCCCGAAATGCCTCTTCTTGGCCCGTTGCTAGCCCCAGCCCACATCCTTTCGTCCCGTGACCGGCAGCCTAGCCAACGTTTCTAGTCTTGGCCCGTTGCTAACCCTAGCCCACGACCAATCTGGCCCGTGACCAGCAGCCTAGCCAACATCCCTAGTCCATCCCACCATCGTAACACGGAACCAGGTCGGCTCTGATACCATTTGTAACGACCCAGCCCAAAGTGCAACGTAATGGGCCAAGTCATTTCTTTAAAATGGGTACCCGGAAGTTAAAGATCTCTAGTCCATTCCCACTTATAAACAGGATCTTCTCCCGTAAGTATTAGATGTGGGACTAAGTTGAGGGATCTCACAATAGCAATTTATTTACCTAATATTATATTTACTATGGTAAAAGTAAAAACTTTATTTTATTAATTACTTATCACCGTCCGATTTCATTTAATCGTTTGTTGTGTGCTGATTAAATATCGACCGTTTAACATTACTATATTTTTATTACTTATGTCCTTATCGATTTCGTCTAATAATTAGTTAATTTAGTATCTTTAACCCATAACCCATTGAAATAATTATTTTTATTGATCTATTACGAGTTGGTTTTATTTTTAACTCGAGTCGGTATCGAGTCAACCCATATTTACAAAACTGCTATCTTCTTCTTCTTCTTCCCCGAGGCCATCTTCTCTTCTCCTACCTTCTTCTATGCACCTAACCAGACCTTGGCACCACCACTGGTCAAGTCTCTCTTCAATTCCCCCAGCAACCCAATTGAACAACCCTATAAACATTCCAACAAGACATCAACAACAACATAAAAACAGGCAAAGATGAAGCCTAAAGTCCATGTTTTACAGCAGCTATCCAATGCGATGTCCTGCACCAAACCAGGCCTGATATCTTCCAGTTCAACCCAAAACCAGACCACGTCCTTCACTCCCTTCTCTACAAATCCAATTGGAAGCAAAAAGCTTGTGCTTTACAGCAACTATCCACGTCAAACTCCGTTCTGCACCAAGGCGAGCAACTCCTGGCCAGCAGCACCGCCGGGACTGCAAGGTGCACTCCGTCAGGCCAGCAGCACAGCTGGGAACACTCCCTTCTCCCTGCACGACAACTGAACGTCAAGGCCAAGCACTGTGAGCATGCATGGCGTGAGTCCTTGGCCAGCAAAACTTGCTTGGACGTCTGGAATCTCCCATAGCGTCGCACTACAACCCGCCATTGGGCACTACCCTGACCACCATCCGGGGAGATTCTGGGACCTGCTTCTGAGTTTGAGGCTCCGTTCCCCACTACCACTCCCAGTAATCGCTAGACACTATTCTGAACTACAAAATTTGTATTTTCTGAAGCCTGTACTAGTCCCTATTCGGAACCTAAAGATTTGGGCCAACACATGCTCTGTGTTCAAATTTGATTGTGCAGATTAGTTTGACTGTATACGAGTGCCTACCATTTGAAACGTTGAACCATCATGGGTCATTAATAAGGTTTTTTTTCCATTTATGACTTAGGTTTAGTAGCGCGAATGAATTTGTTAATTCAAAACACAACACAGTGGGAAAAGATAATTATTAGACTTTTCAACAAGGTACTTGAGTCATAACACTTGACATAGTGGGAAACCATGCTCTGTAACGACCCGCCCGACCCGGGCCGGGTGTTACTTAAAAATATAGGTAATGTAAATGTAACATTCTAGAACATGAATTTAAATACAGCAATTAAGTCTCGTAACATATAATATATATCATAACAATAAATAATGTTCTCTAAAATATAAAATAACTGTCCCACAATCTCAGAGAGTTTCCCATAGCCTCATTTATAACACAAGAGAATAATAAGGAAGCCCAATTTTTATTATCGATTCACCATACCTAGGTTGGTAAAAGAACCACAAACCATGCTTTTATTCTTCAGTCCAATGCTGCTCACCTGCGGAGGCAATTTCGCGTTAGTGATAAAACCACTAAGTCGCATAATTAAATGAAACAATTCATGGTCTCCCAACTCATTAGCTCATTCTGAGATTAGTAAAAATCGTCTCCCAACTCATTTTGAGATTAGAAATCGTCTCTCAGCTCATTCTGAGATTAGGTGGTCTTCTAATTTATTTTGAAATTAGTCATGGTCTCCCAGTTCATTCTGAGATTAGAAAATAATTCCTAGCTCATTCTGAGATTAGGTAGTCTCCTAATTCATTTTTAGATTTAACATGGTCTCCTAGTTCATTCTGTGATAGTCATGGTCTCGTAGTTCATTCTAAGATTAGAAATTGTCTACCAGCTCATTTTGTGATTAGGTAGTCTCCCAATTCATTTTGAGATTAATCATGGTCTCCCAGTTTATTTTGAGATTAGAAATTGTCTCCTAGCTCATTTTGAGATTAGGTTGTCTCCCTAATTCATTTTGAGATTACTCATGGTCTCCCAGTTCATTCTGAGATTAGAAATTGTCTCCTAGCTCATTCTGAGATTAGTGCTGACATTGCTACCGGTTTGGGAAAATACAACATATCATATAGTTATACCAGTTTGGGGAAATATAACATTTTATATAATTATACTAGTTTGGGAAAAACAACATTTCAAATCATTTTACGGACAATATAACATTTCAAATAACTATACGGATAATATAATATTTTAATAATTATACAGACACAAATAGTAATTTTAAATGTGCGGCCTCGTGTCTGACTGAGTCAATTCCTTGACCCCGATTGCGTTACAGTGCATGGTGGTCGAATATTGGCTCGGGCTAACCGGGGGTGACAAGAAGGGAAAGTACAACATTGGATATTTCGAACTCGTTTTTATTAGTCAATCCTTATTATCATTTCACTCATTTTTATTATTATTATTACACAAGTCTTTAGTAATTATCTCTCAGGTCATTCTGAGATTAGTAAAAGTCGTCTCCTAACTCATTCTGAGATTAGAAATCGTCTCTTAGCTCATTCTGAGATTAAGTGGTCTCCTAATTCATTTTGAAATTAGTCAATGTCTCCAAGTTTATTCTAATATTAGAAATTAACTCTTAGCTCATTCTGAGATTAAGTAGTCTCCCAATTCATTTTTAGATTTGTAATTGTCTCCTAGTTCATTCTCAGATTAGTCATGGTCTCCTAGTTCATTCTCAGATTAGAAATTGTCTCCCAGATCATTCTGAGATTTGAAATTGTCTCCTAGCTCATTCTGAGATTAGGTGGTCTCCCAATTTATTTTGAGATTAGTCATGGTCTCCAGTTCATTCTGAGATTAGAAATTGTCTCCCAGCACATTCTGAGATTAGGTGGTCGCCCAATTCATTTTGAGATTAGTCATCGTCTTCCAGTTCATTCTAAGATTAAAAATTGTCTCCCAACTCATTATGAGATTAGTGCCGACAAGACTACCAGTTAGGGAAAATACAACATTTCATATAGTTATGCCAGTTTCGGGAAATATAACATTTTATATAAATATACCAGTTTGGGAAAAACAACATTTCAAATAATTATACGGACAATACAACATTTAAAATAATTATACGGACAATACAACTTTTTAATAGTTGTACGGACACACATAGTAATTTTAAAAGTGCGGCCTCGTGTTTGACTGAGTCAATTCCTTGACCCCGATTGCATTACAGCTCAAGGTGGTCGAATATGGGCTCGGGCTGACCAGGGCTGCTGTCACAGGCCCGTTCGTAAGGCCTAATTTTTCGCCTCCGAGTTCCTGCCTGTGCGGCGTATTCCCCTCCCTGGGAACACTCAGCCTGATACTCAACACGCAATAGCGGGAGCCAAGGCCACAAACACTACACTCGTGTTCGGCCGCAATACGCACCACCGAGGTTGACCCCTGCACGTCCAGCAGATCCACCCGCTCGGTGTTGCCCTCGAACAGCGCCCTTGATCGATCACCCGTGTCTGGCCACGCACCAGCACTTCGACAGCACTCCTGGCTATCGGCACGCCTTGCCGATAGGCTGTTCCAGGAGTCAAACAGCACCACCACCGCAGCACTGCCCGATCGCCCCACCAGCAACACGCCTGGTAGAGATCGTGCCTCTGTCCCTGTTCGTCTCAGCAACCACCGTCGCCTTGTAAACCTCGACCACGACCCGGTACTAAGGTTCCCTGCCTAAACGTCAGACAACGAACACAACACAGATATACGGGGAAACCCCAACCTTATATTAATCTGTCAATACAAGGCATTACAAGTACTCGACTCCTCTCTCAAGCACTTGCTCGGCTTGTGGACAGCCCCCACAGCCTCGCCCCCAATGTACCCAAAATACAAAGGAAGTCACACAAGGATTACCTGGCCCGAGTAACCCTCCCAGTTGCCAACACCAGCAACCTCACAACGTGCACCTTGGATTCAAGCAAGCGTCTGGAATTCCAGCACTACTCCCAGCGCCGGCTGCAGCAACTCCCTCGCTTCTTCCCTCTCCAGGTTGCTCACGTTGCAGACACCGATCAGCAGGTCTCACCACGAGAACAAGTTCCCAATCGGCCCTCTCTTCAGCCCATCGAAGAGAAGTTCTCTTCTGTCCATCGAAGAGAAGTCCTCTTCTCCACGTCTGGCCTAACCCTTATATACTCCCACGAACTGCTGCTCCAAGATAACTCCGAATCTGCCAGCATCTTCAACTCCAGAGATCTGCAAGATCCACCGTGTTCAGCAACCTAGCCCATCTCCCGTCCAGGTTCATCCAACGGCCTTCAAGTTTATCTTCAGCAGTTAGTTGCAACTAACTTCCTAAACGCCCAATCTGGATAACTGCATATCTTCACCAAGATACTCCAGCAACGTCCAGGAAGCTTCCTCCTAACCGTCGGCTGCACCGCTAGGATCCCGTCTCGATCACCACGGCTCGACCCTAGGCCTTGGTTCAACCTCGCAGCAACTACCGACCAACTGCCAGCAATGGCCCACCGCTGCGTCGCCCAAATCTGCACATCGCTACCGATCAGGACCCAGTACCGCACCAAACAGCGGTACTCGCATGCCGCTCATGCCCGCGCCCATGCACCATGCAGCGCTCGCGCACCCGCGCCCGTGCACCCGCTCGCGCGCCCGCACGCGCTCGTCCGCGCGCGCTCGCCCGCGCGCTCACGCTCGCGCGCGCTCGCCGCGCGCTCTCGTCCCGCGCGCGCTCGCCCGCGCGCGTCCGCCTGTGCGCACACTTGCGCGACGCTCGGCGCGCTCGCTCGCGCGCGCCTGCTGCTGCTCCCGGTAGCGTGATCGGTCCAAATACCGATCACCACGCAGCGCCTAGCGCCAGTGCTCGATCACAGCACTCGCTAGCGCACCTCGATCCGACCTTGCTGCTTTTGAGGTTTCTTCGAACCCAGACCCGGCATTGCTCGGCACACCATGTACCGACCCAAATGCCGGCACTTGCTGCTGTTCCCGACGCCTTGCTCCACCGGCATGCTCGGTCCTCCAGCAGCGTCGTGCAACTCGGTTTGGACTGCAACATAATCACGGGTTAGCCTCGGTGTGTTGTTTCCACCACTCGGATAACCACTGCTATCCCCTTCATGGACGTAGGGAATCCAGGAACAACACCCAAACCCTGGTTCCCGGGACGTCCACGAATCAAGGCTGTAACAGCTGCCAACAAGGGAAAGTACAATATTCTAAATGATTATACAGAACTCGATATTTCGAACTCATAACTGCGACCAATGATCCTAATTTGAATGAGAATATAAAATTATACATAAGTATAATTTTATTAATATTGAAATGCATGCAACTAAATGTCTAATATATATATCATTATTAAAATTTACAAAATATCATGTAACAATTCAAAATTATTAAATATTAAATTCTCAACAAATATAGTGAGATAATTAATTATTCATGTGGTATAATCATTTAAGTCCTACTTTACATTTTAAATTTGTTATCTAAATCATAATTAACACTTAATAAATGATAAAATAATTATCAACTTATAAATAAATATTTAATTACTATTATTAGTATATTTTCCTTCGGTTATAATTTTTAATCACTACTATTATTTATAGCAATTTAATTAATTAAGATGTTCGATTAAATTATTTAAAATATTTTATATTATTTTATTTTATAAATATTATTAATACAATTATTTTAAATTAATAGACTCTGTAAAGTTTCGACCTATATTTATTTCATTATACTATATAGGTTCGACGCTTGTGATTGTTACCCGACTGTAGTTAATAACTTATTTTCTACATTACTTACTCGTTATTTAAATAATCACTTTATTTACCTAATATTAAATTTAATATGGTAAAGCTAAAATCTTTATTTTATTAATTATTTATCACTATCTGATTTCATTTAATCGCTTGTTGTGTGCGGATTAATTATCGACCGTTTATCATTACCATTATTTTATTACTTATGTCCATGTCAATTTCGTCCAATAATTATTTAGTTTATTATCTTTAACCCATAATCCATTAGAATAATTATTTTTAATGATTTATTATGAGTTAGTTTTATTTTTAATTCCAGTTGGTATCGAGTCAAACCATATTTACAAAACTACCATCTTCTTCTTCTTCTTCTTCCCTGAGGCCATCTTCTTTGCACCTGCCTAGACCTTGGCACCACCACCGGTCATGTCCATCTTCAATTCCCTAGCAACCCAATTGAAAAACCCTATAAACATCCTTACAAGACATCAACAACAACATAAAAACAGGCAAAGATGAAGCCTAACGTCCATGTTTTACAGCAACTATCAAAGGCGATGTCCTGCACCAAACCAGGCCTAATATCTTCCTCTTCAACCCAAAACCAGACTACGTTCTTCACTCCCTTCCCTACTAATCCAATTGGAAGCATAAAACTTGTGCTTTAGAGCAACTATCCACGTCAAACTCCGTTCTGGCACCAAGGCGAGCGACTCCCTGGCCAGCAGCACCACCGGGACTGCAAGGTTCAGTCCGTCCGGCCAGCAGCACCGCTGGAACATTTCCCTTCTTCCCTATAAGACAACCCAACGTCAAGGCCAAGCACTGTGAGCATGCACAGCGTGAGTCTTTGGCCAGCAAACTGGCTTGGACGTCTGGAATCTCCCACTGCGTCGTTCACTACAACTTTGCCCATAACCACTGAAATTCCGCCACCCATTAGAACCCAGGGACAAGGCGATGCCACCCTTCGACCCAGAAGCCAGAGAGGTTGTCGGAGAAGTGGGGCTGCCTTGAAATCTTTGTTTACAGTCGCCAATCATTGCCCAACTTGAGACCCGTCAGCCATGTCAAAATTCCATTTTCCAGTTTAATTTTAGTTGGTATCGTTGATTTCAGACTTCAATTCTTATGTTTATCAATCTTATTATAAATTAAAAAGACATATGAATGCAAGAAAATGAAGAAGAGGAGATAGGAAGGATACCCACGCAAGGAAGAAACACCGGCAAGGAAGAGGAGAACTAGGTGGCTAAGGTGAGGAAGACGCCCTACACCCGTATGTGAAAAAACGTTGACTGTCAAAATTTATAAAAACAAAAATGATGGCGAGGGTATATGAAAACAACCATATTTCACTTAACCAGGTAACCGGGTAAATAATAAAATATAATAATTAACCGGGTAAAGAAGATAATATGTTCGGCACTTTCCGGACCGAGTCGAATGTATTAAATTTTTTTAAATTTTTTTCAAGGTCTTTACAACCCCTATAGGTCTACTGGGTGGTGGTAAAGCATGTACTCTTAAATCGTCCAGAGTACTAGTCTGAGCTACATGAGGAAAAACTATCTCGATGCGAGGTATAAGACCTATCATCTACCCCTGTATCCCTTATCCTCATCAATGTGGTAGGTCAATTACATTACCCTCAGGGCACTCTGCTCCAAATCCTATGACAATACTAAGGTGTCTTTTGAGTCTTGCTAGCATATGGTGGACTCTAGTACCATATAAGTGTATATGCTAATAAGTAGTATGGTTCACTATTGCCAGTCTATGTCAAACACTCAACGTCCCTATAAGAGGAACAAGACTGCTCACCAGGTCCTAGCTAACTCAATCCTAAATCAATTACATCACTCTGTTTCATAAAGGAATAAGGATAGCTACTATGACTTTACTGCATGCTATGACTCTCGTAACTATCTATATGACTACTACTGCTGCTGAATGGGATCTCTATGATGGAATGATGGCGATAACACATGTACATGTTCAGAATGTCTCAAGAAGTATGAAAACATACTCGGCATAGAATTGTGAGTCTACATCCAGTCTGTGGCATGTGCACTAGTCAATGTCTGCTCATCTGAACCATCTGAAAAACATATACTCTAGAGGGTGAGTGTAAAATACTGGTGTGAAGGCTCAATGCTGTATGGCATCTCTAGTCATATGGAAAGAGACTAGATCTCTTATGAAAAACTGGTCTCATTCATCTACAACTCTAGCTAGTATGTATCTCATCCAGACGTGGTCTAGTCTGCTGGAAGAGTATACTACTATGGGAAAATCTTACTATTTATGTATATCACTCTATGTGTGGTAGTGTGAGTATCTCTGTATGAGTCATAAGGGTAATGGAAAAACTTTGTATAGGATATTAGGTGGCTCAATAATATGGGTAAGTCCATGGACATGTCTCTAAGATCATCATAATTGGACTCTGCCATAGGTGGCCAGCCAATGGAATAGCCAATCAACGACAATCTAAGAGACGGCTCCTAAGTGATTCTAGTTCAATCAACTAACAGTAAGCATGTGTTTCTTAGTAACGTACTAGTCATGTACTTCCAAATGGATGGGGTTCAAATGGCCCAAGGAACATCTATCTCTCCTCAAGTCTATGGGGACTTGTATTCAGATTTGACAGTGTCTCATCCATTCTTCAGTAGTGTGTACCTGTCATCCCGTATTGATTTATAGCACTAATCTTGACTCACATGACTACTACCGTTGTGGTAGACTCTTAGAGCATACACTGGTATCCCTTTATCTGGTTAGCATGGTATGGTTTCATTGAAGTCCTTATCTTTGTCGGCACTAAGCTGGGGTGAAGTTGTCTCATCTAAAATGGTCTAGTATTGGCTACCAACATTGTAAGTCCTGAACAGGTGGTAGACTCTTAGAGCATACATTGGTATCCTTTATCTGGTTAGCATTGTATGGTTTCATTGAAGTTGTTATCTTTGTCGGTACCAAGCTGGGGTGAAGTTGTCTCATCTAAACTGGTATAGTATTGGCTACCAACATTGTAAGTCCTGAACAGTACCACGAAGGTACCTCCTATACTCAGGGTAAAGGCTAAATCATAAGGCTCAAGGTAAGAACCTAATCATGCTGGCTAAACACAAGGAAAACAATGTTTCCCTAATGGATACTCCCTCACTAAACCCATCATATATGCCAAAATTCTAATACAAGTCAAACTATTCTCGTTGGCTGAGGTCACACTGCATGTCTGACCATCTACATGATCTCTATACCCTGGCTATAACTCATACATCTACTGCCATGACGACTAAACAATCTGACCAATGTTGTGATCTCATTTGGAGGTCACATTGCCCTGTTCTCAGACTCTGTCCATGTACATCCTTAAATGACACATTAATACTGTCTGATGAACCCGGTAAGATTGTAACTAACACTATCTTGCAATACCCATCTTACCCATGGATGTCGGGTCAAGGCGATGGTATGCAAGATGGCTAGTGAAGTCAATCCCGTATCATCTCTTCAAAATTATCTCACTGCACCTAACTTTTCTCTACCCGGTTATTGTCACCATAGCTATATTTTTTCCTCAATCTCTGACCCAAATCTGCTCTCAATGTTGTGAGGTAACTACTTGGCCCTCACTTCCACAATAATTGCTCCACTCGGATGGCGATAGTGCAATAGATGGGTGATGGTTATGCATCACAAACAGTAGTAGTGCACATTCAGTTGGTGGTAGTGCATCATGGTTGGTGGTTGGGCAACTTGGCTGGCAGTTGTGCATCTCAGTTGGTGGTTGTGCTACTGGGAAGGTGGTTGTGCTATCCAAGTGCTGCAGAACTGATCCTAATTATGTACATCGTGAACTCATTATTGTCTCTAGCATATTTATCTCCATGTGGCTATCTTCCCAGAGGTAACTACTATCAGCTCGGCTCAACTTATCCAACCATTTGTGTCTGATCCGGAGGGGTTCAGATCATAGTGGTGACACGTACAATGGTGATCCAATGCTGAGCCTACACGTATCTCCTGAAATCAAGGGTGATTATTCCTTTAAACACTAACTGGTTCTAAATAGCCATCACTAATCTAGCCCTAGTAGATCGAGTGAGATCCGGTCAACTATCTAAATCCTCGATCAATGGTAATCTTGCTCATTCTCAATGTGTTCATGCCTCTATCTGTTGAAGAGTGGCAAAAATACTATTAAGATAGACATACACCAGAGGAAGATGGGGAGAGGTGAAGGGTCGATGGGTATGCAGATCTAGTTCGCTACTCATCCTCATCCACTATTATCTCATTGAAGTGGTCCATCTCAAGTCATCTATCCAAGCTTTCACTTGTGCTCCAGCTACGTGAGTGGCTCCACTATCCAAACCACATCCTTCATCGACAATGATTTGTCTGAAGGTCCAAGTTGTCCAAAGTAGGCCTCAAACTATGCCTAATGGATCTATTTATGCCACTCAAGGTCTCTGCTCATGTGTCACATAAGTACGCGGGTGTCTCCATACTCCAAGCTCCCTACTTCTGTTATCTCTTATAACTCTGTCTTACAATGTACACCATGTCCCAAGGAATGAGCGATATGGTGTCATGCGAAAGACGGGCAAGTGCTGCAATGTCCCCACTACTCCAAATACTAGTAGTCACTATCCAACTCAACCCCTATTAACTTAACATGTGGGCACTATTAGTCATCCAAATCTCTAGCACATAAAAAGACAAGGCATGTCTCTAAGCTTATCATGACATGCCTGTGGGATCCAATCTGGCATCTATTGAAATTATGATCTCATATCCAACTCATAATTTCTATTAACACTGAAACATGCAATGGTCAGGTTTGACTGAGCAAAAATCTGAACTGCTAAGAAAATATCAAAGGAAATACCTATCAACTTGGCCAAGGACAGCTCCACACACCTGGCTCAAAACAAAAATCTTCCATCTCAATAGACCAAGACATGGCTCTGATACCAATTTGCAACACCCAAATTTTGGTTCACTTAAGAACCGAATAAAAAATGTTGTGATCTAGTCGAGTCACGTTTAAAGTTGTCGGTTAGTATGACTTGATCGATAAAATTGATCGAAACAACCATCTTGGTGTCATGAGAATGGAAGGCATTATTAAATACCCGTCAAAGCACATCAAACGTAAATAAAAGTAAGAAAGCAAATAACTGTGCTGAGCCTAAGTGTGTGTAACATTTATCTGTCATCCCACAAAAGTCTACTCATGATTTGCATGACCTACATATATTATATGAAAATCGTCAGTAACAAATGTTACTGGTCCAAAAAATAACTAATACAATCTGGCAAATGGGTATTCCACTACCCATAAAAACTTATGAAACTTCAAGATTGCCTCACACTGGGCAGTAAGCAAACATACTTAAGTAATTGCCGGCTCACGTGCACAGCTCATAATCATACTCATACATACATACAACGTTAACGCCTTCACACCTTATATATCACCCGCCACAGTACTCAATTGACAAAAGGAACATGTAACGGCCCGCCTGAACCGGACCGGGTGTTACCTGAAATATAATTGATGTAACAATAACATTCTAGAACATAATTCATAATACAGCCACTAAGTCTAGCAGTTTATAACTCATAACATGAAATCATGTCTGATACCATATGACAATATATAAAATAACTGTCTCACTGTCTCGGACCATTTCCCATAGCCACATTTATAATACAAGAAAAATAAAAGGAAGCCCAATTTATTACCAATTCACCATACCTAGGTTGGTAAAAGAAGCACCAACCACACTTCTTTTCTTCAGTCCAAAGCTACTCACATGCGGAGGCAATTCCACGTTAGTTATAAAACCACTAAGCCGCATAATTAAACGAAACAAGTCAATATCATCCCTATTTTTGTTTCAAGAGACTTTTAGTTGTTATGAGCCTATGCCGAGCTCGTTATATGCTGGGAGGGGTGGCCTCCCCATCTAGCTACCATCCCATGCATGCACACACAAACTACGTGGCCCATGGCCTGTAGTTACCGATATTTGCCTTTGACTCACTCTCTCATTATCACAAGTGCATAATGAGCCTACTTGCACTACTACGCCCTGTCACCCATTTCGGCCTATGGTGGTCAGATACTCAAGTTGACCAAGACTCCCACATAGTAGTTTTAAAGGTGCGGACCCGTGTCAAATTGAGTCAATTCCTTGACCCTGATTGTGCTCTAGCGTATAGTGGTCGTCTGAGGCTGACCAGGGATGCAAAGAAGGGAAAATACAATATTTCAAATAATTATACAGACCTGGATTGTTCGTAAGTGAACTCACAACCGCGACCAACGATCCTACTCTGGACAAGAACATAAAATTATACATAAGTATAATTTTATTCAAGTAGAAATGCATGCAACTATCAACAATATTAAGTATTAAACTCTCAACAATCTAGTGAGATAATTAATTATTCATGTGGCATAATCATTCAAGTCCTACTTTACCTTTTAAATTAATTATCTCATCATAATTAACACTTAACAAATAGTAAAATAATTATTATCTTATAAACAAGTATTTAATTTTCCTTTGCTGTGATAATTACTTAACCACGATCTTGACGATTTAGTTTACGATTATAATTTTTAGTCGCTATCATTATTAATAGTAATTTAATTAATTAAGTCGTTTGATTAAATTAATTAAATCAATTTGTATTATTCTAAATCAAAGATATTACTAATACAATTATTTTAAATTATTCCACTCAATTTTCGAACTTTATTTATTTTCACTATTCTACTTAGGTTCGACGCTTGTGATTTTTACATGATTATAGTTTAATAACTGATTTTCTACTTTACAAAATTGCTATTAAAATAATCATGTTATTTACCAAATATTAAATTTAATATGGTAAAGGTAAAATCTTTATTTTATTAATTAGTCATAATCATCCGATTTAATTTACTTGCTTGTAGTACCCCAATTAACTATCGACCATTTATTATTACTGTATTTTTTATTACTCATGGCGATTTCGTGCAATAATTAATTAGTTTAGTAACTTTACCCATAACCCATTAAAATGATTATTTTTGATGATTTATTATGAGTTAGTATTATTCTTTAACTCGAGCCCATACGAGTCAACCCGTCGACCATGGACGGGATTTCAATTTTCCAGTTTAGTTTAGTTCTTTTCATTCTGGTTGATTTGAGACTTTAGTTACATGATTAACAAGCTTACTATCAATTAAAAATATGCATGCATGAAAATTAAGAAGTGGGAGATAAGAAGGATACCCAAGAAAGGAAGAAGCACCAGTAAGGAAGAGGAAAACTAGGCAGCTAAGGTGAGGAAGACCTCCCTCATAAAAAATAAAATGAAAATGACGGCTAGGGTATGTAAAAACACCCCCAACACCCACATTTCATTTAACCATTTAACCGGGTAAATATAAAATATAATAATTATCCCTGTTGAATTAACCGGGTAGAGAATAATAATATTTCTCCAATGTTCGGTCCTTCCCGGACCCCGTCAAATATTATATATATATATATATATATATATATATATATATATATTCACAGTCTTTACAATCTCCCCAACGTAAAAATATTTCATTTCAGAAATATTATAACGGCAACAGGACAATCAAGAATAATTTTATTACAATAATACGAATCTTATGCCACAAATAGGCTAGGGTATTTCTTTGACATTTCTTGTTAAGTTTCCCATGTAGCTTCCTCTCAATCCTGATTTTTCCACAACACTTTTACAAAAAGACTTTCTTTGTTCCTGAGAGTCATTATTTCCCTTGCCAGTATGCAAATCGGCTTTTCCTTGTAGGTTAAATTTGATTTTAGCTCTAAGTCTTTAAAATTTGTAATTATATGATCTTCATCTCGTACAAATTTCTTTAGCATTGACACATGGAAAACATTGTGTACTCCAACAAGGCTTGGTGGTAATGCTAGTCTATATGCACAATTTCCATCTTGATCCAGGATTAGGAACTGTCCTATGCATCTTGGCTTAAACTTCCCTAATGTTCTAAATCTGATCACCCCCTTCGTCGGAGATGTCATTAGGTACACAAACTCCCCAACTTAGAACTCTAGGTCCCTCCTTCGAGTAATAGCATAAATTTTATGTAAATCCTGAGTAGCCTTTAGCCTTTGCTGAATGAGTTTCACCTTTTCAGTTGTTTCCCTCACCATCTGTGGCCCGACTATAACTGCCTCGGTAGACTCTAGCTAGCACGATGGAGATTTGTAGGGGCTACCATATAAGGCTTCAAATGGTGTCATCCCTATTTGGCTTGGTAAGAGTTATTGTAGGTGAATTCAGCCAAAGGTAAGTATTTCTCCAGTCACCTCCCCAGTCAAGTATGCAAGCTCTTAACAAATCTTCCAAAGTTTGAATAGTCCTCTCACTCTGACCATTAGTTTGGGGATGATATGTTGTACTCAACTTGATGTGACTCCCCATGGCTTTTTGGAAAGCTTCCCAGAAATGTGAGGTGAATAGGGGATCTCGGTCGGAGACTATCTCCTTTGGAATCCCATGACATTTAACAATATTGTCAATATACAATCCTGCCAGATATTTCGCTGTCCTCATTGATTTTGTGGGGATGAAGTAAGCTACCTTAGTTAATCGGTCCACAACCACCCATATGATACACTCCCATATCCAGGTTGGTATTTCTAAAGGTTGCAATAGTCATCCAGGTAGTTTATTTTGGGCTTTGATCTGTTGGCAAGTTTTACACTTGGAGACAAAATCCACCACATCCCTCTTCATTCCAATCCACCAGTAGGTTCGCTTTAAATCCTGATACATTTTAGTAACTCCACCGTGTATCGAGAACTTTGAGCGATGAGCCTCCTCCAAGATATTTCGTCTTAGTGCATCATCCATGGTTACACACAATCTTCCTCTAAATCTGATCACACTATTGGAATCAGCACAATGTCAGGAATCTTGTCCAACATTTCATTCAGCTCCTCGTCACCCATCTTACCACGATCAACTAAATCATTGAAAATAACCAAATTTGCAAATAATCTAGTTACTTGCTCCACAGGGTTGATAGCCACCACTTTTGCTGACATGGCCCAAAGTCTAGCTAGCTACTGACTTTTGTCTACCTTGCCCTTCTGACTCAACGTATTTGCTACCACATTTACTTTCTGTGAATGGTGTAAGATTTGAAAGTCGTAGTCCTTCAAATACTCTAGCCACCACCTATGTCGAAGTTAAGGTCATTCTGGGTGAAGATATACTTCAAACTCTGGTGGTCAGTGAAGACATCGAAATGGGCTCCATAAAGGTAGTGTCTCCAAATTTTTAGGGCAAAAACCACTGCTACCAATTCCAAGTCATGGGTTGCATAATTTTGCTCATGAATCTTCAATTGACGAGAGGCATAGTCCACCACTTTACCACCCTGCATAAGGACACATCCCAAACCCAAAAGGGATGCATCATTGAAGACTACGAATCCTTCATTACCATTTGGCAGTGTCAAGACTGGTGCAATTGTTACCCTCTTCTTCAGAGACTAGAAACTCTCCTCACACTTACTACTCCATTCGAACTTAACTCCCTTCCTTGTGAGTTTGGTCATCGGCGATGCTACTAAGGAGAAGTCTTTAATAAATTTCCTGTAGTAACCTGCTAAGTAAGGAAGCTTCTGAGGTGAGTGACTAACTTGGGTTGTGACCAATGAGTGATTGCATTCACTTTTGATGGATCCACAGCAATTTTGGCCTTTGAGATAATATGACAAAGGAAGTTTACCTCCTTCAACCAGAATTCACACTTTGAGAATTTGGGAAACAGTTGATTCTCTCTTAGAACTTGAAGAGTAATGTACAGGTGCTCCACATGCTCTTCTTCATTATTTGAATAGACCAGAATCTCATCCACAAATACGATAATAAACTTGTCCATATCGAGTTTTGAAAGCCATTTTTTGTATGTCTGACTCCTTTACTCGCAACTAGTAATAACTAGACCGAAAGTCTATCTTAGAAAATACTCTGACTGTTTTTAGCTAATCAAACAAGTCATCAATCCTCGATAAGGGGTACCAATTCTTGACTGTCACTTGATTGAGTTGTCGATAGTCAATACACAGCCGAAGTGATCCATCTTTCTTCTTCACAAGAAGAACAGGGGCTCCCCAATGTGAAGTACTTGGTCAGATGAAACCTACCTGCAACAACTCTTCTAGTTGACTCTTTAACTCCTTGAGTTCTGCTGGGGCCATGCAGTATGGTGCTTTGCTAGGTCAATGGCAAACTCCACTGCCTGCTTAGGAGGTAACCCTAGACGTTTCGTTTGGGAATACATCGGGAAACTCTGCTACCACAGGAATCATGGACCATTCTTTGGGTTTTGACTCAGACTCGACTAAGTTAACTAAAAAGGCTTTACAATCCTCACTTGATGGCGATGAGGCACAGACAAAGCCCTAAAAGCTTTTTGGTAATGTCTATCTAGCTCTCCGCCGTCAATGGATCGATCCCTCCAATAAATATTTTAGCTCCATTCTTCTTGAACTTTTCCACAGTGTAACGGTCACTATAATCAACCGCCGGCAGCACCACTTGTCAGACCTTTGGTGGCACTGGGTTTGGACGCTCCCCCAGATCTGCTAACCCTGCCTGCCCATGGGTACTCCCCTGACCACCATTTGGGGTGATTCTGGGATCTGCTACTGAGTTCGAGGCTCCATTCCCTGCTACCACTCTTGGTAACCACTAAACAATACTTTGAACCACAGAATTTATATTTTTTGAAGCCTATCTTTATTTTATTAATTACTTATAATCCTCCGATTTAATTTAATTGCTTGTAGTATGCCGATTAATTATCGACCATTTACCATTACTGTATTTTTTATCAATCGTGGTGTTTTCGTATAATAATTAATTAGTTTAGTAACTTTACCCATAACCCATGAAAATGTTGTTTTCAAAGATTTATTACGAGTTAGTATTATTTTTTAACTTGAGTCTATATCGAGTCAACCCATATTTACAGAACTGTCATCTTCTTCTTCCCCAACGTTCTTCTCTTCTCCACCTTCTTTGGTGCAACCGTTGGTCACGACCTTCTTCTCCAACCTCAAGATCACTACTTTTTTGCACCTTGCTCCAAATCAGATGTTCAACTACCCTAGGCCGGCCTGAAAACAGTAAGGATCAGCCACCTTCGGACGTTGCAGGGAGTATGGTTGATCTCCCCACTCCTGCACGTCACCGACATGAATTCTGCCGAGAAGGTTGTCTGCTGGGGACTGTGCCGGTGGTAGGACTAAGGTTATCATCTGCTGCAATGGATTCCCGGTTGAAACCACCATTACAAATGCCCCCGGCGGCTTGGAGGGGAAGAAATGAGCGTTGGTTGCAGAGACAAGCTGCCACCCTCGTCACCCTTGCAACTCCGCCATTCGCAGGAGAAATTTCAGCCACCCTTCGGAAACAAGGGACACGGTGAGCCATCCCTTCAACCCAACAACCAGTGAGGTTGTCTGGGTTGTGAAGCCTTGCAAACTTGTTTACAATCGCCAATCTTGCCAACAATTGCATCGGTCGGCCATGGACGAGATTTCAGTTTTCCAGTTTAGTTTAGTTCTTTTCTTTCTGGTTGATTTGAGACTTTAGTCACATTATTATCAAGCTTACTATCAATTAAAGATATGAATGGATGAAAATTAAGAAAAGGGAGATAGGAAGGATACCCAAGCAAGGAAGAAACACCGGTAAGGAAGAGGAGAACTAGGCAGCTAAGGTGAGGAATACGTCCCTTATAAAAAATGAAATGAAAAGGACGGCAAGGGTATGTAAAAACAACCCAACACCCGCACTTCATTTAACCGGGTAACTGGGTAAATAATAAAATATAATAATTAACCGAGTATAATTAACTGGGTAGAGAATAATAATAATTTTCCAACGTTTGGTCCTTCCCGGACCACGTTCGGTCCTTCCTAGACCACGTCGTATATATATATATATTCAAAGTATTTACAAAAATAGTTTAGTTATTGCCACAATTTCTAAAAATGTGCTACATTACGCAGTTTTATCATACACCACACTACCTCATGGTTTGAGGGAGTACTAGTGCGATTCATATATATCTCTATGCCGCTCACTCTCTTATTCGTGAAATCCGTAAAAATACGCTTACTTATATAATAGGCAAAGGAAAGAGGCTTGTATCATATATTTTTAGAGCTTAAGTTCGAAAACTAACAAGGATCTCATCTTTGTAGTTTTATTACACATGCCTAAAAATATAGCTTAATGGCCCGACATCGGAGGGATGTAATAAACTGCTGCCGATGCCGTCGGGTGTATGAAACACGATTAAACTTGACACACAAGGAGTCAAGTAGAGAGGGAGAGTTCTACAGACCTATGGTTTAAGCTCCAAGCATATTTGCACATCTATGGCGAGCTCGGACTCCAAAACCTACTTTGGAACCCACTACTAAGTAAAATATTAGCATCCCAATATGATGCATGCTCGTGGTGTGTGCTCATATCATTAATACAACCTAATAAAAAGACTATACTAAATAAACTTACCGCTAAACACACAACACATAAATCCAGACATAATAAAGAGAATAACTAGTAAAAAATATTAAATTATTTAATTAATAAATATTTAATTTTAATTAAACATGAATAATAATAATAATATCATAGTCATTATTACAAAATATGTAATTAAATACAATTAATTAATAACATA
>JAURVB010010046.1:0-18706 GCA_033002965.1 Piper betle | reverse complement strand
TGCATACTTTGTTTTGAAGGAAGTGTTTGAAAAATGAAATGAATGACTTCGACATTTGCAAGTGAAAGAGTCTAGCCCACAAGAGTACATTTTGCGGTTATTTGAATTGGTTTGATGCCTTCACATCTTGAGCATCAGATAGAATTATGGGAAGGAGAAGCTTGTCACTAGAAAATATATGTATAAGAGATTTATGTGATATACAGAACTTAGCTTATGAAGAATCATGTGAAAAGGGGGCTTCATCTCCATCTTTGATAAATGATAATAACTTAATGCCCACCTAATTTTCCCAAGACTATTATAATATATAGTTGATCATGACTAATTTATATTGTCGACCTTGGCAGTATACATAGGCACTGATATTAATTAGCCGACCTAGTAAGTACCGGCTTGGATTCGGCTTAATCAACTCACCAAGCACTCTTAGCCGGAACTAAATTATTGTTATAAGTTCACTAGGCAAGATAGTGCACCATGCACGACTTCTATTAGACTTTAATTTTGTAGATAATTTTATTTAAATAATAAGATAGACAATAATAATGTAATATTTTAGAGATAGATTACGGTTGATTTTGACTATTTTAAAGATTGATACAATTGAACGAGAATATAGTTTTTTTATTGTATTTTGACTAGACATCAAAACTCATACTTTTAATTAAATGTGGTATTATGTGTTCTTTTTATTAATAAGAGTAGATAATTAATTTTGAGATGAATGGAGATTGGGTCCAATGCTATGGAACTTAAAAAGAAATGAAGAAAATGAGAAGTCCACTAGCTAGGTAACGCAAAATATGAGAAATATGTGCATGATATTGTGCCAAAGAAAATTTGGCAAAAGCCAATCTCTTTTGCATTTTTTCTTTGCACATGAGCCACATGCAAACCCACACTCTTTGCAAGATAAATATCAATCCAATCTTATTTTTTTCCTTTGCCCAATATTTGATTGATCTTTCCACCCTTTTTCAAGTTAATTAAATCTAAAACAATTTCTCTCTGGTTCCCCACTTTGTCTTCCACTGTTTCTTTCTTCTTGTCTTTAATTGTTTGACTCTTTTTCATCACATTATTGAAGTTGCTTGCTGCAATTCAAGAGGCTTGAGTTTTTCTTCCTTTCTTTTTTCTTTTTGAATTTGCTTTTGAGCTTTTCATGAGAAGGGCACAAATCCATCTATTTAGCTAGCTTTATTCTCTTCCCACTTTTTAATTATACATAAACATAGCACAGCAGTACTCTTTCACTTCAGTTTTGTTGACTTAGCCATGAAAATGGAGGTGGGTCATAACTATGACAATATCTTGTAAGGTTACATGAGGAGAAGGCGTCAAGTCCGACCCTTTTGCACATAAGAACTTGTGGCATGTAGAATTGTTTATATATATATATATATATATATATACACACACACATAAATACTTGTATGTGGCATCCTATGATCGATTCACTATAAATCCTTCACTTCATTAATTGTTGTAAGGCCACATTATAAAGAATAGATGTATAAAATTAATACTGCATGACTAGGTCTTGCAAAAAAAATTTGTTTTGTAAAGGATCAAGAAAGTATATTGACAACATTAGTATATTGTCCATACTCTTTATTTATCTAATGACTCAATTAAATAAATAGTACAATCAATAAAGAATTGAGAGTGCTATTGAGTTATGATCACTATATAAAAACAACACAATCTTTTGCTGTGAATTTAATTTATTGTTGGCGTATTTAGTTATTTAAAATAATTAATTAACAATGATGTCAAAAAGATGTTATTTGTGGCTGCCGCTTTATATATATTTTCTGCAAATTGTTTGAACGAACAATCTTATAAATTACTTAGCTTCAGCCACGATTATCATCACAATTATAAGAAACATTATATTAATTTACCCACTCTCTAAAACTATATATAGGAACTCCAGAATATAAAATACTCTTAATTTAATTAGGCACACGCTGAAAAGATCTGATATGAGTGAGTTTAATTTTATTTATAGTGTTTAAGAGAACCTATTCGAATTTAGTTGAAAACCCTAATAATAAAATGCCTACATATATCTATGGTATTAGTTTTATAAGATTAAGGTTAAAAATTGACAGGTAATAACAGAATACTTGTGGATGGTTTTGGGCTATCTTTTCTTTTACATGCACATATATGACAAAGAATTCTAGGCTCCAGCCTTCCAGGTATGTTGCTAACTTCTCCATCCTCAACATGCATCTTCGTATCTTCGCAACCAAAAAGAAAGAACAGTTGCATGAAAAGCATACAAGAATAATATTTTTTAGATAAAAAGATAAAGAACTCATATGGTGATCTCATTTTTAATTGCCTTCAAAGATGATAACACTCCATGTTAATCGTCATGTCCAGATCAGGCCATAACTAAAGCAAAATTTTTTCTATAAAAAATTTATAATTCTCCAAATATGTATTATGCTTTCATCTTCATCAAAGTTGTTAGGTGCTTACATTTTCTCTTCAATTAGCCATAATATTGGTGCCCAACATTTGTTAAGTGTAACTATCATCAATTGTGTTCTTGATGAAGGCACTATTCATGATAATCATTTCACCTATATATCCTTAACCATCCAAATCTTAGTTAAATAAGTGCCTAAATTCCCCTTAATTCAACTTAATTATAGCCAAGGTAAAATATATACTTGATTAATTTGACTATCAGATTTGGTTAAGTATTAAAAGCTTTTAATATTTTTATTAAGTGTCATCTAGTTTAGTTAAGTCAATATTTTATTATAATATCAAGTTAAATATTTATCAATTTCAAGTATTAAAAAGAAAATCATTGAATGCTCGTGACATGAAATTTATTTAGTGGTATTAAAAAATAAAATAAAATGACTTAGAGTATAAGTCAATTTCATTTTAGTGCTTGTTAAGTCCAAGTTTTTTATTTAGTTTGGACTTTGTGTTGGGTCATTAAAAACAACTACCTCAAATTCATAGGAATTATCAAAAATATCCCTAGGAAATATCATTAACCTTTTATCAATGAATTGAAATGTATATTTCTTAAATTTTTATATAGAACCTACTATCTTGATATGGCAAAGCTTGATGGCAGTATGTGCACAATGCGCTTGGTGACATGTTTTAACTTGAAGAAATTGATGTAAAAGGAATCCTGCATTATTGATGAAGCAACACTGTGGTATAAGTGACCAACAAATTTCTCTTCTATATTTGTGGTTTAGATATTCCCCACATGCAAGCTGCTTGCTAGATTTTTGTGCTTGTACGTACTTCAAACCAAGACAAGGTTCACCCGACTTATCTTTTGTCAAAATCTCTTTAGCTCCACCCAGTTTTTGTACGCCTCCATATTTATATATGCTACTGTTCATACAGACTATCTATAGTTAATATAGACTAAGCGGGGTGATAATTTGAGGTCAACAATTATAAGAGAATAATGTTGGGTTTGTTAATTCAATAAAGTATTGATCAATCCCAACAACTTATATACTAGATAAATTCATAGGCATGAGCATGAAAACATTATATGAGCAAGCTTTCTCGACTCTTAAATATTTGATCCATGCCCACAACAACTCACCTCACCAAACATCAAATGAGAATGATTGTGCATCCGCATTGCCTCTGTGGCCATCTAAAGTTGGTGACACGCAACCAAAGTCATGGCAATGATGAAGACGAAGCCCCAAAGGGAGGGTTAATGCGCTTTCATTGTCAACTCCCTTACACTAATGAGCAATGGGTGGATGTTGTTGCCCTAACGGGGAAGCTTCCCGCGTCATTTTGTGCCTTGGCGAAAATATTTGGCATGAATACAGGTTTAGAAGTGTTAGAATATAAGGTTGAATGCCTAAACCGGCCGCTCATTTTTTTAGTATCAGAGTCATCCATCAATTATGGACACAATTATAAACGCATTTTCCGACCGCATTTATTGAATTAATAGAGGCCACAGTTGGACAGGTTAATTGCAATCAAACTTTGCTGGCGATTTAGGTAATTATCAGTCCCGGAAAAAGTTGAGGGGAAAACAGAATGTGGTGCTATGGTATGTCATTATAATGTTTCGCCAGATATGCCACAGAAAACTTGGGTGGCAACAGAAAAAGAGGGTCCAGATATGTTGTCCCCATGTAGCCAAAGCGCCTTCCAACCATTTTCACTTATAAAGATGCCCTTCTTCCTTTGCTCTTAAAATAAAAGGCACCAAAGTTGGTGTGAGACTAAAAATATTGGCCTCTAGATCTTTCTTTATGAGGAGCTTTGGCTTTACTTGGTACCCATTTGTTTTAAAACCATTATGCTACCATCACCATATCAATGCAAGATTTCCCTTTTAGCAAACAGGTTGGAGAATACATCCATAAAATTAATCTCCCCCCAACCTGGTTGACAGATCCCCAATTGCAGATCGAGATGCTGATGTCTAAGAAACACTTCATTTTGGGAAATGTGACCGTTTGCAACAGTCAGTCAGTAGAAAGTGGTATCAACAATGTGGCCAAAATATTTGGGCATATGGTGATAAGAACAGTAGATAGTAACTTCTTTGTTCTTGCACTCTTACAAGAGCAATCCCACAGTACATGGCACGTACAGACAATGTAACACATCAATTTTATCTTGGTTTTGAACGTTAGCAAGTGGGGAGAACCGGCTAGGAAAGGGCTAAGACAAGAAAGTAACATGTGCTGTACTCGCAAAGATTGAAGATCAGGATATTGAGAGAGAGGAAGAAAATGGGAGCCTACCATTCTCTCCTTCCCTTTCATTGTTATAGCTCTGAACTCCCACGTAAGTAAGTATACTTCAGTTCTAATGGAAGAAACACCATTGCTTGCATATTGCTTGTATGGCCAGCTTAAATAGAGCTAGTAATTGTCCCACAAATATGGCTCCTGATCTAGCCGGAAACCACCCTCCGGCAACCACGAAGAATTGGGGTGATAAATGAATCCATCCTCCAAGCTGGTCAGCTCCGGCAAGTCGATGAAGGCGTCATCATTGTCGTAATTTGTGGACAATGATGACGAGTCGTCGGAGTTGTTGGTGCTGGTGCCGCTGGTGCTGCCGGAAAATGGAGGTTGGGAGGCAGTCAAGTACCCATCAACCAGTGACAAGGCGGCAGCCTTGGCGGCGGCGGATTGGATGTCTTTGGGGCAGGAGGAGGCGGGGCGGGGAAGCTCGCCGGCGAGCTCCGGGAAGTTGAGGTAGGCGCCTTGGCCCTTTATGGCCATGGCACCCACGTCGTGAGCCCGGGCCGCCATCTCCGGCGTTGGGAATGTCCCAAGCCATATTCTCGACTTCTTCCTCGGCTCTCGAATCTCGGAAACCCATTTTCCCCAGCTGCGCATCCTCACCCCCTGAAGGTTGGGTGCTTAGTACCATCACCAGCAGCGCTCTTCTTCTTGCTCTCCCCGCCACCACTTCCTTTGAAGGGCTTCTTGCATTTGAAGTGCAAGGGGAAGTGATGGAGGAGGAGGTGGAAGGAGAGGAAGGAGGAGAGGAAGAGGTGGCGGTGGGGGAGTCAAGCACATGACCTGCTCCCATTCCCATGATTGAGGGGAAGAAGATGCAACCAAGGTGGGGGAAGGAATGTGGGGTGGTTACAAAGTTGTTAGGGGGATGGACCTTATATGATTCAAGAGGGAGAGGGTGGAAGAAGGGGACCTTTATTTTTAAAGGCAAACAGTTTGGGATAATTTAACCTTGTTGGCTCTTTTCTCATCAACAAATATCCCTCTTTTTCTCACTATGGATTTACGTGAATGACAGTATGGAAATGTTAATTAAGCTGTTATCTATATTATATGTCAGATTTATCTTTTTCTGTGCTAAATTACGACTTGACAGCTATACGAAGTGATGTGAAATGTATGTGAGTTGTGACATAGAATATATTTGGAGGTATTCCTTTTTTATTTGGAGAGAAATTGGAGGTATTCTTCGGAGAAGAAGCCTCAAGAGGATAAGAAGCTGGTGACTTGAGGCCATGGAATCCATTCAAGGGTAAAGGCTTCTTCATGGCCCATCTGATGCTCTCCTCCTTGTTTGGACATGGTATTACTATAGGTTCTTGATCACCTGCTCCACTGCTAAGTTCATACACTCATTGAATACCAATACAATAATACAATTTGGAGGTGCAATGTTTTGATGGATTGATTTGTATCTCTTATAAGCAACTTGGTGTACTAGCTAGCTCTACTTGCTGCCTACATGCCATTTCAATATTTCATGCCAATTTAATCTTAATTTAAAGTGAATATGAATTAAATTATCAAGGACCCATTTGCTTTCATCGGTCACTAAATGATCGATGATGAAGTCCACGAGAAGAAGGCAAATGCTACGCAAAATTTTAAAAAAGTTTCAAGTAGAATCGTGCCGATCATGTCTCCTATCTTAGAAATTTTCAATTGTCCAGGAAAAAATTGATTTTTTAGAATAATTAGGACTCTAATGATATATAAATTATAGATATGCAATAGATAATAAGATGTACTAGTGGAAAAGGGTCTCTTGTCACCAAAATTTTCTACGACAAATTTGCCACCGAACTATCATTAAAATTCGGTGACAAAAATATTACTGAAATATTGATGTTATCATTTTTATAATTTGTTACCAAACTGTTACTAAATATTTTTGTCATCGAATTGACAACATTTTCCAATATTAAAAATCAACGGTACCAAAAATTTCTAATTAAATATTATTGTCATTATTTTTATAAATTTAATAACCGGACTATTATGAGATATTTTGGTGACAAGCAAATTTATTACCGAATTGACACCACTATTTAGTGTTAAAAATCAACGACACCAAATATTTGCCATTAAAATATTGGTGTTATTATTTTTACAAATTTATCAATGAGTTGTCACTTAATATTTCAATGACAGATTAATTTATCATTAAATTACCACCGTTTTTTCCGGTGTCAAATTTAAAAATTATTAAAAAAAGGGCATTTCCTTAAATTTATGCACGTGGCCGAAAATTTTTGTGTCTAATTTTTGGGCCACATGCATGGCCCATTTAGACCACAGCGGTCTGTTCACAAAAACATGTCACCCGGGGCCACGTGCCGCACCAATTTTTGGGATTTTGGTTACCACTTTGTCACCAAAATTCAGCAACATTTTAGTAATAAATTGTTATAGAAATTATCACTAAAATATGTCAATGATAAATTGTCACCATACTTAATTAGATAGAAAAGCTTCTGTCATTAAAAATTTTGGTGACAAAGATTATTTTGCCACTAAATTTAAGTTTTTTGTCATCAAAATTTTTGGTGAAAAAAACTCCCTTTCCACGGCGATATTAGGTAATCAAATTAAACTAAATTAAATAGCTCTAAAATAACTCTAACTAAAAAATATATATACATTTGCTCGCAAACTAGCTTAACCTCGTTACAACCTTATAATAACTGTTTGAAGACTAAAAATTGTAATTACATTTTTTTAGGTATATGTACCTTTGGACCCAACATAATTAGAGTAAGGTCACAATTTAATTGGGATTCAAAACTTACCAAGCTTCTTCCGATCTAATTGGGTATTCTTAATTTAACTACTCGAAACTTCCTAAATAATAATTTTTCTTTTTATTTATAAGTATGAAGAACATAATTTTTAGAAGTAAATAACATCTGAAGGAGCATAAATTCAAGAATTCATGGATGTCAATTAATCTTTGAGAGGAAAATCATAATCTACTAGCTGGCCCCTCTCTGAGACAGGGCTGGTCCAGGCTGGTCTTGTGTCCTTAGTTTTATGTAACACAACATACTATAAGAAGCTAGATGGTGTCTTAAGTATTCTAGCTCAAAGATTGAAACAGGTATTGTGTGCGCCTTGGATACTGGAAGCATGCAATGATGCCCGTTGACGCTCTCGATTGTCAACAATCAGCATTTGGTGCGTACCCAAGTGCGTCCTGAACGGGTGGACACAATACCGGTTCCAAGATTTTCATACATAAATGAATGCAAGAGGCTCTCGTATATGGGCCTCAGATTTGCCATGGGTTGAAGTTAAATAAGCTAACCACTGTAATTAATTTGCAAGGTTTTCAAGTAACAGTTCATAAATATGTGATTAATCAGCACCATGGCCAGCCCCTAGAAGTTGATGTCTCTTTGTTTAGTGTCCAGTGGACTTAGATTAGGTGCTTAATCAACTCTTAATTGGTATTATCTTTGCCGCCTCTACCTGCTTTGGAGACCACTACTGTTCCTGTTGGATTTGTATGTGATGATCATCATCACTTCCCCTCTCTATTCTGTTATCCTTTTCATGATTCCCCTCCTCACCGCAAATTGAAAAAAATTATCAAATGAATTACGCCTCAGACATGGCCATCATAATTAGATTAATCGTTTAATTATAATGCTCGATTAGTCGTTTGTATTTTTCAATGAGACATTGCTAGTGGAAAATTCTAGGTCGTGGCCTACGGAAATGGAAAGAATATTGGGCACCTTACTAGTTTAAAATGCTCAATTTTTAAACTTATTTAGAGTACTGCATGGTGAATTAATCTAGTATTTTAGCGGAGATGTTTTTATAAATCTTTGCCTGGTGTTTATTATTTTAAAAAATGGTTTAGACCCGTTAATTTATAGTTAAATTGGGCCGTTAATTACAACAAATCTAATGAAGAGCGAAATGTTTTGCGTTATGGTTATCTCTAATCAGTCGACGTCAATTAATGAAAATAAAGGACAAGTTAGGTGGTAAGTGACTGATCGGATTAACGTGCTGCTTTGAATGATCATAATCTTTCATATAACTTGTCACATCAACGTCCTAAATAATTAAGTTAGCAAATTAAAATCAGAATTTCTTGGTGGCATTTGCTACGGTGATTGATTACCATCCTGGAGTACACTCCCTGATTGGCATAGCTCAACAACTTCATTTTATGTAAAGAAAATAAATGTGCAAACATGTTCAATTGATGCAATTTTCAAGCTATAATGAACATTGAATAGAGGGCCAATATTTTGACCTACCTAGGAGAAACAGGTCTTGTAGCATTAACACAACTATCATTTTTGCTGCATAACGCTAACATTTATTTAAACTTCTCCTAACATTAATAACAGCTAGCGAGGCCAGCACCTAGCAAAACTAGCAAGCAACAAATCCACGTACAGACTTCTAAATATTCATTAAAATCAACGGTGGTGGATAATTAAAGCCACTAGAGTTGAATTTAATTAAAAAAAGCTTTTTAGGAGAAAATTGAAATAATTTTTTTTATATTACTAGTAAGTGGATAAATCAAGCATAATTACAAAAAAAGAGTAGCCAAGCCTGGCCTCCTTAACGCCAAGGGTGGTGTAGGCAGCTTGCCCCCCTATTGGTCTTAGGGCCGCAAATTTAGCTCACCCGCCATTGGTCTTACAATGGCATGCAGCCTTGCCATTCCATGTCAGTTGGTGGCCGTTGTCTATTTATTTTAAAAAGGACAAGTTTCCCCCACTTAATAATATAAAAAATATATTCTCTCATCGTGGGTAAAAAACTTTAAGAAAAATAATTATATTTGGCTCTTTTTAAGCGAGGAAATTGTGGATTGTCCTTGGATTGAAAGCTTTATTTGGTTAGCAAAAAAAGTGAAAATTTTATAAAATTTATCCATAGTAATTCAAGGCAAAAATATTGATCTTTTATTAAAATATTATTTATTTTTAAAATATTTTTAAATAAGATATATATAAGACTTCTACAAAGTGGTCACCTTTAGAAATTTTTTCACAACATTTTTTTTCCAAAAATGCACCCAAAAAGGGAATTTTTTTGTGAATATATTTTCTATCTAATATTTACATAGTAACTAGCTTTTGTAATTATAATTAAAATTTTTTATTACAATTTTTAAATTTTTTTCGTGTTAACTAAACAAGCCTAGAGAGAACCCTTGAATGGACATGTATGTCACGTATCTTTTTAGGCCTTTTTATCTTTGACACGGGGTTGTCAAGTCCATTAATGCCAACCAATTATTGCCTTTACTGCTCTCATCAACTCAGCGATTGTTTCGAGGCTTAATTATATATTCCCCACATTTTTCACATCCTCTTACACATCCTTCTCCTTCCACTTCGTACCAAAAAATTTCCGGATAAAAATATAATTCCTGTCCCAGTTGGGTTCATCTAAAACAAAGTTTATTTAGGTAATTAATCATTTTCTTAAAATGATGGCCAAAATCTAATCTTATTAATAACAAGGTAATTCAATATTGACTTCTGATTAAAAGTGCGAGGTCTAACTAATCAAAATTTAATTAAAAAATAATTAAATTATTATAATTTATCTCCTCGTATAATTAGATTCTATTTTTTTCTATACTTAAGATATTAAATTATTATTATTTAATAAAAAATTATTTAAATAATTAAAATTTATATATAATATAAGTCACACATGACGTGACATTTTGCCTAGTACACTATTATGCACCAATTTTTTATTTTCATCCGAATTTATGACCAGCAATACACGAGTATTAATTTTCGGAGCCTTCTTGACTATAGTTTAAAAATTTTGTGCATAACCCAGTGTGTTGATTAACGACGTGGGTTTTGATGCAAGGTGGCGGTCTTGGATTGATAAACTGGGGTGGTAAATAAAGGAAACATTGATGGAATAATAGAGATGTATATGTTTTGTATGAGTGTAATTAGCGAGGGGGATTGCCTTGAGAAAACGAAAACGAAAATCTTGCTACTCAAAACTTTACTACTCCATTGCCCATGTACTAGATTACAGTCTAAACAATGAAATCATGCTCTTGACATACGTATGTCGCCTTTACATACTAACCATTTATAACTTGCATTACACATTGACAAAGGTGGTGTTGTTCATAGATTGAATTAAATAAAGCAGTGCTTACTACTTGAAAAACAGACTTCATGGCAAAACTATTATAAGCAAGTGAAAACATAATTAGAGCAAAAATATGCACTTCAATATTTAAGGCACTAATTTCCAATTGGCTAGATCAAAGGAATAGAAATTCACATGATTGTATGATTGTGTCCAGTTGCCCTTCTGGTTGCTATCCATTTCACTTCCATGACTGCAGTTCTTTGGACTGCTAAGTTGTATATATCACATCAAGTCAAACACTAGACAAAAACCCAACAGTTAAGAGCTTGAAGAGCAATGTATCTGAAAATTTAAGTTTTTTGGCGATAACCCATATGCAAAATTCTAGACAAAACAAGTTTAATCTAGCAAACAAGACAAGAAGAACACAAAACATGTCAAATGCAGTTTGGCATGAATAATGCCCCCTTTGGCTTTACCCTCTTTTTTATCCTCGCCTCCTACTAGCTCTTTGTTCCAATTGCAATGCAACTATCAATTTCTTTCTCTAAACAGACACAGTATGTAGCCATCTATTTTGACCACACAGCGCTATATCGCCATATGCTTGCAAACAAATTTTCATTGTTTTTGGTTTGAAAGAAACAAATGAACACGTTTTGAACATTTTTTAGTAGATTTTGGCTATGAAAGGTTGGAACTTTTATGCAGGAATCTTTGATGCCTTTGAAGAGAAATGAAAGGTTGGAACGACTTGGCTGTTGAGATAGACGCAATGTTGGCTCTTGTACGGTCCCCTAACTGAGATGATAGGATTGAGACTAGAGACCCTATTACGTGAGATGACAAGCTCCGCCTTCGAATCTATGGCAGCCAGACTTTTACAAAAATTGACAGATTCCATCGGAATGGTTCGTCTTTAAAAAAATAAGCAGATCTCTCCCCAAAATCGGTCCATAAATTAGTGGATCTGAGTTGATTTCGCCCGATTTGAACCAATTCGGGAATCAGTGGATTTAAGTGATTTAGGAGGGCGGCGGAAAAGGACGGAGCGGTGAGAGTGGCGACTTTTGGGGGGCAGGCAGCGATAGGGGTGGACGATGACGTAGGGGATAGTGACGGTGGGGGCAGGGCAGGGGGCGCTGGGGACAAGCGAGGCCGGGGGGAGGGGTGCAAGGGCGGGTTGGTGGGGGTGGGAGGCAAGGCTAGCGGGGTTGAGTGGGGCTGGACAGGGCGGGGGGGGGGGGAGGCCAGCAAGGGTTTTTGTTCAATTTTTGATAAATTAGCCTAATTCAATGATTCTCCAATTAAATGTTCAATTCTGATTTTTGCAAAAGGTTGAGGGTGGGAGATTTGGCCATTTTTCCAATTACCTTAGGCCTCTCAACGACTAGACACCAGTCTAGCCTTAGGCGACCAGGGCTACCAATTCGAATAAATTTTTTTTTAAACCAAACTTGAAGAACATTTTAGACAAACATTTTTTTCCCATTTTCTAATAATTAGCACTAACTTTCCCAAGCACATGATAATATTAAAAAATCCTTATTTTTTCTTTTTGATAAAAACTCAATCGTAAAAGTCTTAATCCATGCCAAATAACTTTATCCATGATCTTTTAAGTTTACCTATCCCCCTTTTTTACACGTCTCAAACTTAACAACAAAATCTTGCAACCAATGTATCTCAGGGTCTACTTGTACGTAGTCGAACCATCTCAAACAACTTTTATTGTTTCAATTTACATCATTTATAATTGTCATCTCACACAACTACTATCATACAACTATTGGGTATTTAATCCATTAGAATCCTACCTCTCATCCATCTTATAGTATATATATATCCGCCACTCCCCACTTATAAATATGACTCATTTTAGTACACACTATTTTACTTCAAGTAAAATCGATTTTGTTGTTGTCCAACAGAATTTACCTTTCAACTACCATAACAACCCTAGGGATACATCTGAACAACGTTTATGTCAACTAACCCGACAGTACTTTTAAAGAAGTGTTTATCTGTTGAAGCTCTTCATGCTCTAAGCATATAAAAGACTTATTTCTTCCACTTCTGATGTTAATGTATGATTTTTTTTAAAAAATACTAATTTTTCTGCCCTCATGTTGGCATGCACCACCTCTCTTTGTTTTCCACTTTCAAACTTTTCTTCTCCGCTTTCAAACTTTTGTTCTCCATAACTAACACATCAGATTTTTATTGCATCTTTAGCATAACAAACACATCATGAACTAGTCAATTGCAATAACAAAACAACAGCACTTGATCTTCTCAATAGAAGTGTTCACCCTAGTTTCCCAAAACCAATAGGGACTAATTTAAGAACTGATTTAAGTTTGAGGTGTGCTTCCACAACGTACACAACAAATCCTTAGTAGTAGGTACTCTACTGTTGAGCGCACTGCACCCGTGGGGCAGATTGGTCGTCGTCCTCATCATACGCTTCCTGCTGCTGCTGTTGCTGCTGCTGCCTCCTCATTTCTTCCTCTATGTTAACGTCGTGCAAAGTGGTCTCTTCGCACTCCTCCAGCTCCATGCCAGTGATCTTCGAGCCTGATTTGGACGGTAAGATATTCGACAAATTACGACATTGATCAAGTGAAAGAACACCTGAATCAGGGAACTCCACATTGAACTTGATATAAAAGCGGCCTCTCATGAAGGGTCTCTGATAGTGTGGCATCCCTTCATCGTTAATGGCCTTGTGTTGCCCTGATAAGTTAGAAATACATCAGAATGGATGGTCTTTGAAGGAAAAAACGCATTCAGAGGCGGTCACACCAGAATCTAGCATACATACCAGGCTTAATAACATCACCAGGATTTGACTTTATCAGAAGCTGTCTACCATCGAGATGAGTTAATGCAAAATGAAATCCACATAATGCCTCAGTCAAACTGATGGTATGATCTACAAACAGGTCATCATATTTGCGTTTAAATTGTGGATGGTCCTTTTGTTGCAACAAGAATATAATGTCTCCAGTCTGAGTGTCCGGCTGTCAAACAGTAAAAATGTGCCGTTAAATTTTATGAAATATGCAAAAGAAAAAATGTACGTAGGGGAAAAACATCCAGATATGCTTACGGCTTCATCAGCTTCCCCCTCAAACACGATTTTCTGACCATGTTGCATGCCCTTTTCGACATGAACCTCTACCACCTTCTTTTCCTGGGTAACCTTGTTTCCTTTACATTGTGTGCATTTGTCTCTCTCACTGATAACTTCTCCTGAATTTTAAAAAGCTTCATTTAAAAAAAATGCAATCATACAAAATCATACCGTATTTCTACTTAATATAATAAAACATAAATCGTCTCCAAAGACCTGATCCCCTGCAGTCAGGGCACACGTGCTGCATCTGTTGTATCATGCCGGGTCCAATTTGCCTAGTAGTTACTTTCATTCCCGAACCCTGGCAACCATAGCATCTTCCCGAAGCCCCACTTTTTGAGCCCTTACTAAGAAAGTTACACAAATCTTGCTAAGACTCAATGCATAAATATTACTTCAAACTATTGCTAGCCTAAACCAAGATATGGAGAAGGCAAAAATAACAAACATAAATCAGTTAAATGTAAAGAAAGAATCTTATTAGCAATTTTTTTTAATCCAAACATGAACAACGATCTGCAATATATTTTATTAAGGCATTGAAAGGCGACAGTGAGAATATAAAGTATAATCAGCATGATCTTCTAAAAAGAAAGGTCAAGTAGTGATAAAGCAAACAATTCACAAAAAGAAAGTAGGATCCACAATCTTATGACAGGTCAAGACTGAACGATAGAAAACTGCGTAAGCATGACTGTGAATACAAGGTCTCATTAGAGTGGAAACAGCTCAAGAATCATGAAGTTGCACAAAACTGGATTTATCATATATGCACGTACCTAGATACTATAAAGCACACAAAATTCAGCAAAAAAATCGCTAAATTTAATTTCCATACGCAGAAAGCTTCTGGACTTGCCCATATTAAGTGTAACAAAATATAAATACCAGCAAAATACCATTCTATGACACTAAAATAACTTCAACTTTAATAGAATTGAAAATCTTCCTGCTTTAGAGAATCAAACTACAAGAGTGCAAAGGAAACCAAAACTAGTGCTTGAGAGTTATTTCCCCAGATCATAAAGATTAACAGATAACGATAACACACATATTTAGGAGAGATAATTAGTAGCACATTAGACATTATTCACTTACTGGCTCTCCCAATTTGAATAGTGGAAAACTACCTTGATTTTGGAAGTTAGTATGTTCAAATCTTCTCTAAACATTGCATTAGAATCATGGAACAGCCTATGTATGCAATCCATACTTTTCTTTCTTTGACATACACGTCTTTAACAAAGAAAACCAAATCATGAAATCTTAATAGAAAGAAATAAGAAAAAGATAAAATTTTACAGCCCACCAATGGAATTTTAAATCTACTTAATATCTTGCATCAGATATATCAGAAGAGTAAACGAATGAAAAAAAGAATATACAACATACCCTTTGCATTTCGGGCACAAAACTTTTCGTGAAAGTGACAACTTCTTAGATGTCCCATTATAGAGGTCCTCAAGAGAAACTTTAAGAGTGTGGATTACATCCTCCCCACGCCTCTGCCTCCTTCCTTTTGAACTACCCACTAAATTCAAAAACAGCACATATCATATGCATATAGCATCTTAATAGAAAATTTAAAAGGAAGTAGATGATACAAAGAAAATGAGGCCAAAAAGCTTACTGCCAAAAGCACCTCCACCAAAGAAAGACTCAAATACATCAAAGGGATTGTGAGAACCACCACCTCCACCCATTCCCTCTTTAAGCGCATCTTCTCCATACTGATCATAAATTTCCCTTTTCTCTGGATCATTAAGTACTTCATAAGCTTGAGCCAACTCCTTGAACTGTTCAATCCAATATTACAACAAGATGAAACATGTAACAAAGTAAAAAATAATGCATGCCATGATTTGGATAAAGAGGAACTAAACTAAATAGTATTCTACTAAAAAAGCCATTACAACATAGCCCATCCGAATTCACAGTCATATCAAACATATCCTCTGTGCCAACAAATCAAATATCTAATTGCATGAGAAATCCAGAAACATGTGTACCAAAAACACATACAAACTACACAGCTAACGTAGGTAAAAAGAAAAGAACATTGCAAAAAGAAAACTGCAAAACAAGTGCAGGAAAATACCAAACACCGACCTTTTCAGGATCCCCACCCTTGTCAGGATGATTTCTAATAGCAGCTTTTCTATATGCCTTCTTCAGCTCATCCTGCCCGGCATTTTTCGAAACACCAAGAATTTCATAGTACTTAGTGTTGTCACTCTTCTTTGGCGCACGACCAAACATGATTATAATAAAGCTTCAATACAAAGCCCGAAACAGCTCAAAATCGGTTCCAAAACACCTGTATCAAGTCAAACTTAAAACTTTTTTTTAACAAAAGGCAATCTTTACTATCACAATTGTAGCGACAAGGCAAAAAAACAAACAATATTTCTCAAGACAGAAGCAACAATCAAACAAATGGAACAAATTTGAAGACCCTTTTTTAACACACAATCACCTACCCCAGAACAACAAGCAACAGCATCCTCCACCAACATACCCAGAATCACAACAACCATCCATACAACAGCCCAAACTTCAACCAAATCAACAAAGCAAGCATTTTTCCGACAATTCGCGAATCAAAGAACAAGGCCCGCAAACTCCACCAGCATAAATTGAAACAACCGGCGGATGATCCAAAAACAGGGCGGAAAACTCACCGGATGCCGCGGCGGTGGCGGAAAAGGGTTGTGTGAGGGGGTAGAGGGAAGCGGGGGACGGCGGATCTCCTCCCTCCGGCGGCTCTCTCCGCCAAGGGTGAGAGAGTTCCGGGAGAGGGGGAGACGAAGAGGGTTTGGAATAAGGGGAAGACGCCCTTTTATTGTTTTCTTTCTCTCTTTTTTTCTTTTTTTTTTCATTTTGTTTTTTCTTTTCCTTCACTATTTAATATTTAATATAGAAATTAGAATCAGCCGTGTCCGATGTCCGATCAACGAGGACCGGACAGTCGAGCTATTTTTCTCGATTAAAAAATATTGATTAATTTTAAGTTCGATTCAAACTCGATTTTAAAAATGTCGACTCAGATTTAATTACAATAGATTTGGCTTTGATTTATAACAAATTCAACTCGAAAAAAAACTCGATTCAGTTTAAACTTTGACTCGAATCAACTTAATGTCTAATATAAACCTTTATTAATTTTTTAATAATATATGGATAATATAACACAAAAATAATAATTTGGTATAAAATAATTAAATTAAAATAATCTAATAGTTATTATATGACTATTAATTATGAAAAATATTATTCGTATTTTTATAAAAATTTAAAATAAAAATATTATATTATAAAAAATAAAGTAGATTTTCATACGTACGGTGATGAAACTCAAACATCTAAAATAATTTGACTTAAAACTATATAAAAACTCAATTGTTTAATTCGAACATCTAAAATAATTTGACTTGAAACGATATAAAAATTCAATTGTTTATCAAATCACCCAAGTTCAAGTAAGGCAAAAGTCGAACCGATTTGACTTGTGCTCGGCCCTATAAGGCAAAATCAGGATTTGTTTCATTCAGCTTAGTTAAATCATATTAGTATAATAATATAATTCAAATTGAAATGGTGTTTGAGGTAGTTTAATTTATAATATTTTTTATCATAGTTTTTTTAAAAAAATGAAGTGGTAGAAAAATTAGAGCTAGTTACGGAAAAGTGGAAAAAATTTATTATAATGACAAAATTTCCGATGGTTGATTTTATAATAAAATAAAAAATTAAAATAACCTAATTCAAATCTATAAAAAATATATAAAAAAAATCATACTCAGTTGGTCGAGGTCCTAGACATCTAAGTTACGTGTAAATTTTTTTAAAAATAATTTTAAGTTGAATTTATTTTAAATTTTTAAGGAAGAATATTCTAGATAATTTATAATTTTTCTTTTTTTATAACGAGGCTCGGTAATATTAAAAAAATTCATTTTTTGGGTAAAAAACTCTTTTTATCATTTACACAAATTTTGTTTTGAAAAATAAAACATTCCAATTTGTTGTAATTAATTGTTATATACACAAAAATAAACAATATAACCGATTTAGGTTGTTTATTTTCGTTAAAATGCTTTTAATTTAATCAGATTATTTTATTGTTTCGTTAGAAGAATTTTCTCCTCGTCAGAAACAAGATTGACCTTTGAATTTACGTGGTTGCTGGCAATCTCGCTATGTTGACTTTTTACCTACCATGCCCCTAGACACGTCTAAATTCTAATGTCTTCATCACCGACACCGACAATGCTGCCGATGCTATCGACACCGCCGATGCCGTCGTAGCTACCGATGTGGCTCACACCGCCTAATCGAATTTAATCGAATTAAATTAAATTTAATTTAATTGAGAAAACAAAAGCTAAAATTTCTCCCTAATACTTTTCTTTAATGGGATAGTAAATTCCTTCCAAACAATATAAAGTTGATGATAGTTTCGTTTTGATTCCTTAATTTGAGGTAGTTAAAACATTTTATAAGTTTTGTTTAATTCAATTATAAAAAAATCACAAATAGATATTGGTTTGAATTTTAAGCTTTGTAGGAAAAAAACTGCTGAACACTCATCCTTTAGGGTAGAACTTTTATCTCAAATATAGACAGAGCTCTTTAAGAAATACTAAATTTGATAAAAAAAAGATTTCCTATAAAAGAATAACTATGTCTA
>JAURVB010010045.1:0-20165 GCA_033002965.1 Piper betle | reverse complement strand
GTCATATGAATGCATGAAAATTAAGAAGAGGAAGATAGGAAGGTTACCCAAGTAAAGAAGATGCCGGCTCCGGTAAGGAAAAGGAGAAGAAGACGAGAGCGTAATGATGACCCGCCTCACAATTTATAAAATGAAAAACGACATCCCTTCACCAAAAATGGCTAGGGTATGTGAAAACACACCAACACCCATATTTCATTCCTTTAACCGGGTAACCGGGTAAATAATAAAATGGGTAAAGTAATTAACCGGGTAAAGAATATAACACGTTTGATTCCTTCCCGGACCTGAGTCGGATATATTAAAATTTTTATCCAATTTTTTTTCCACGGTCTTTACAATCTCCCCAACTTAGAAATATTTCATCCCCAAAATATCATAACAGGCAACAGAACAAGTATGATTAACTTTATTTATTTTTCTTCGGGATCAGTTCATGCTACTACAATATAAAGCTCCTATGCCACAAACAGGCTAGAGTATTTCCTTGCCATTTCTTGTTCAGTCTCCCATGTAGCTTCCTCTGACCCTTGATTTTTCCACAATACTTTTACCAAAGGAAATTCCTTGTTCCTGAGTGTCTTTATTTCTCTTGCCAGGATGCGGATCGGCTTTTCCTCGTAGGTTAAATTTGATTGTAGCTCTAAGTCTTCAAAATTTGTGATGATATGATCCTCATCCCGTACATATTTCTTTAGCATTGACACATGGAAAACATTGTGTACTCCAGCTAGGCTTGGTGGCAATGCTAATCTATATGCACAATTCCCAACTCGATCCAGGATTGGAAACGGTCCTATGAATCTTGGCTTCAACTTCCCTGATATTTTAAATCTGATCACCCCCTTCGTAGGAGATGTCTTTAGGTACACAAACTCCCCAACTTAGAACTCTAGGTCCTTCCTTCGAGTATCAGCATAACTCTTTTGTCGATCCTGAGCTGCCTTAAGTCTTTGCTGAATGAGTTTCACCTTTTCAGTTGCTTCCCTCACCATCTCTGGCCTGACTATAACTGCCTCGGTAGACTCCAGCTAACATGATGGAGATCTGCAGGGCCTACCATATAAGGCTTCAAATGGTGCCATCCCTATACTGGCTTGGTAAGAGTTATTGTAGGTGAATTCAGCCAAAGCTAAGTGGTTCTCCCAGTCACCTCCCCAGTCAAGAATGCAAGCTCTTAACAAATCTTCCAAAGTTTGAATAGTCCTCTCACTCTGCCCATCAGTTTGGGGATGATATGCTGTACTCAACTTAATTTGAGTTCCCATGGCTTTTTGGAAAGCTTCCCAGAAATGTGAGGTGAATAGGGGATCGCGGTCGGAGACTATCTCCTTTGGAATCCCATGCAATTTGACAATATTGTCAACATATAATCCTGCCAGGTATTCCGCCGTTCTCATTGATTTCGTGGGGATGAAGTGAGCTACCTTAGTTAGTCGGTCCACAACTACCCATATGGAGTCATGCTTCTTTTGAGTTCTTGGGAGCTTTGAAATAAAATCGCATGTGACACACTCCCATTTCCACGTTGGTATTTCTAAAGGTTGCAATAGTCCTCCAGGTAGTTGATGTTGGGCTTTGATCTGTTGGCAAGTCTGACACTTAGAGACAAAATCCACAACATCCCTCTTCATCCCAATCCACCAATAGGTTCGCTTTAAATCCTGATACATTTTAGTAACTCCAGGGTGTATCGAGAACTTTGAGCGATGAGCCTCCTCCAAGATATTCCGCCTCAGTGCATTATCCTTGGGTACACACAACCTTCCTCTAAATCTGATCACATTATTTGAATCAGCTACAATGTCAGGAATCTTGTCCAACATTTTATTCAGCTCCTCATCACCCATTTGTGCTAGCTTAACACGATCAACTAAATCATTGGAAACAACCAAATTTGCCAGTAAGCCTATTAGTTGCTCCACCGGGTTGATAGCTACCACTTCTGCTGACATGGCCCAAAGTCTAGCTAGCTGCTGACTTTTGTCCACTTTGCCCTTCCGACTCAACGCGTCGGCTACCACATTCGCTTTCCCTGGATGGTATAAGATTTGGAAGTCGTAGTCCTTCAAATATTCTATCCACCGCCTCTGTCGAAGGTTAAGGTCATTCTGGGTGAAGATATACTTCAAACTCTGGTGGTCAGTGAAGACTTCGAACTGGGCTCCATACAAGTAGTGTCTCCAAATCTTCAGGGCAAAAACCACTGCTGCCAGTTCCAAGTCATGGGTTGCATAATTTTGCTCATGAATCTTCAATTGACGAGAGGCATAGGCCACCACCTTACCTTCTTGCATAAGGACGCATCCTAAACCCAACCGAGACGCATCACTGAAGACTACGAATCCTTCATTACCATTTGGCAGGGTCAAGACTGGTGCAGTTGTTAAACTCTTCTTTAGAGACTGGAAACTCTCCTCACACTTACTACTCCATTCAAACTTGACCCCCTTCCTTGTGAGTTTGGTCATCGGCGATGCTACTAAGGAGAAGTCTTTAATGAATTTCCTATAGTAACCCGCTAAACCAAGGAAGCTTCTGATATCAGTGACTGACTTAGGTTGTGGCCAATCAATGACTGCTTTCACTTTTGATGGATCCACTGCAATTCCAGCCTTTGAGACAATATGACCAAGGAAATTTACCTCCCTCAACCAGAAGTCACACTTTGAGAGCTTGGCGAACAGTTGATGTTCTCTCAGAACTTGAAGAGTAATAGACAGGTGCTTCACATGCTCTTCTTCATTATTTGAATAGACCAGAATGTCGTCCACAAACACGATAATAAACTTGTCCAGGTATGTGTGGAATACTGTGTTCATGAGTGACATAAAGGCCGCTGGTGCATTTGTTAGACCAAAAGGCATAACCAGAAACTCATAATGTCCATACCGAGTTTGGAAAGCCGTCTTCTGTATGTCTGACTCCTTTACTCGCAACTGGTGATAACCAGACCGCAAGTCTATCTTAGAAAATATTCCGGCTGTTTTTAGCTGATCAAACAAGTCATCAATCCTCGGTAAGGGGTACCGATTCTTGACTGTCACTTGATTGATTTTTCGATAGTCAATACACAGCCGAAGTGATCCATCTTTCTTCTTCACAAAAAGAACAGGGGCTCCCCAGGGTGAAGTACTTGGTCGGATGAAGCCTACCTGCAACAACTCTTCTAGTTGACTCTTTAACTCCTTGAGTTCTGCTGGAGCCATGCGGTATGGTGCTTTAGAAATTGGTGTTGTTCCAGGTGCTAGGTCAATGGCAAACTCCACTGCCCACTTAGGAGGTAACCCTGGAAGTTCGTCTGGGAATACACATATTCCCGGACTGAAACTCTCTCCCTGAACCAAATTAGCGAATGCTAGTGCTTTCTTCTGGACAATGGGCTCTAAATAATGTTGTCCATTGAAAGCTGCCACAAATTCTGCCCACGTGATGGAGGAAATCTCATGTCGATGGAAAGTGGTTTTCTCCATGGATTTCCACCAGTAAGATGCTTCCTCTTGAAGCATGCATGTTGCCAATCTCACTTGATGGTGGTGGGGCACAGACAGAGCTCTAAACGCTTTTTCGGTAATGTCAATCCAGCTCTCCGTCTTCATTGGATCGATCCCTCCAACAAATAGTTCAGCTCCATTCTTCCTGAATTTTCCACAGTGTAACGGTCACTATCATCAATAGCTGGCGACCACTGGTCGGACTACCGGTGGCACTGGGTTTGGACGCTCCCCTAGCTCGCCCGGGTCATGCTAACCCTACCCACCCTTGGGCACTCCCCTGACCACCATCTGGGGTGATTCTGGGACCCGCTGCCAAGTTTGAGGCTCCATTCCCTGCTACCACTCTCGGTAACCGCTGACACGATATTCTGAACCACAGAATTTGTATTTTCTGAAGCCTGCGCTAGTCCTTGTATGGCCATCAGGATTTGGGCCAACACATTCTCTGTGTTCAAATTTGACTGTGCAGATCAGCTTGACTGTCTACGTGTGCCTGCCATCTGAAACATCGAACCATCATGGTTCATTATACGTTCTTGTTTCAGTTTTGACTTAGGTTTATTAGCGAATGAATTTGTCAATTAATAACACAACACAGTGGGAAAAGATAATTATTGGACTTTTCAACAAGGTACTTGAGTCATAAAATGTGAGCTAGTGGGAAACCAGGCTCTGATACCACCTGTAACGACCCACCATTTTTAACGATATTGTGGGCCTTGCTGGCCAGGTGTTACTCAAAATTTAACAAAACCAACCCTATAACGACCAGTCCTAACCGGACCGGGTGTTACTTAAAATGTTCCATGAATAATATGAAAGCAAATAAGTCTAGCATTTCTAACAATAAACATGTTTCAAACATCATGAAGTAATTATCCCACAGTCTTGGACCGTTTCCCATAGCCACATTTATAACACAAGAAAAGTAAAAAGAGAAGTCCGACTTATTATCTGTTCACCACCTGAGTTGGTAGAAGAACCACCCTGTCGTCTCTTAGTCTTTAGTTCCAGCTGCTAACCTGCGGAGGCAATTCCGCATTAGTGACTAGCACACTAAGCCATATAATTAAATAAAACAAGTCAATAAACTCCCTATCATTATCTATAATATTGGCAGTTGTGACCATTCCAACATGTCCATTTATTAGCTGATAGTTCAATCCACCATGTCCATTAGTTGGCTGATGGGTCAGTCCACCATGTCCATCTATTAGCTGATGGGTTAGCCCATCATGTCTATCACTGGCTGGCGAGTCCAATCTGCCATGTCTATTATCGGCTGGAGAGTCCAATCCACCATATCCGTAATTGGCTGGCGAATCCAATCCAGCCATGTCCAATTCATTGGCTGATGGGTTAGTCCATGATGTCCATTACCGGCTGGCGAGTCCAATCTGCCATGTCCGTTATCGGCTGGTGAGTCAAATCCACCATGTCCGTAATTGTGCTGGCGAGTCCAATCCGCCATGTCCAATTTATTGGCTGATGGGTCAGTCCATCATGTCCATTACCGGCTGGCAAGTCCAATCTGCCATGTCCATTATCGGCTGGTGAGTCCAATCCACCATGTCCATCTATTGGCTGATTGGTCAGTCCACCATGTCCGTAATTAGTTGGCAGTCCAATCCGCCCTATCCAATTTATTGTATTATGGCTGTCAGGTCCATTCTAACATGTCCATTGTTGGATTATGAAGGGCGTAGCCCGTGTCAGACTGAGTCAATTCCTTGACCCCGATTGCACTCGGTGCATGGTGGTCGAATCTGGGCTCAGGCTGACCAGGTTGTCTACAAGGGAAAATACAACATTTTAAATAATTATACGGACCTAGATATTTCGAACTCGCAGCTGCGACCAATGATCCTAATCTGAACGAGGACATAAAATTATACATAAGTATAATTTTATTCGAGTAGAAATGCATGCAACTAAATGACTAATATATATATCATTATTAAATTTCAACAATATTAAATATTAAACTATTCATGTGATATAATCATTTAAATCCTACTTTACATTAATAATCTAGATCATAATTAACACTTAACAAATAATAAAATAATTATCAACTTATAAACAAATATTTAATTACTATTATTAGTATATTTTCCTTTGAGACGATAATTACTTAACCACAATCTTGATAATTTAGTTTACGGTTTTAAATCTTTAATCGCTATCCTTATTCATAGCAATTTAGTTAAATAAGTTGTACGATTAAATTATTTAAAATAATTTGTATTATTCTAATTTAAAAATATTATTAATACAATTATTTTAAATTATTCGACTCAATAAAATTTTGAACTTTATTTATTTTCATTATGCTATTTAGGTTCGACGCTAGTGATTGCTACCCGACTATAGTTTAATAACCCATTTTCTATATTACTTACTCGTTATTAAAATAATCACTTTATTTACCTAATATTAAATTTAATATGGTAAAGGTAAAATCTTTATTTTATTAATCATTTATAACCCTCCGATTTAATTTAATCGCTTGTTGTGTGCCGATTAATTATCGACCGTTTATCATTACCGTATTTTTATTACTTATGTCCATGTCGATTTCGTCTAATAATTAATTAGTTTAGTAACTTTACCCATAACCCATTAAAATGATTATTTTTAAAGATTTATTACGAGTTAGTATTATTGTATCGAGTCAACCTATATTTACAAAACTGCCATCTTCTACTTCCCCAACGTCCCTTCTTCTCCAAACTCCATCTTTGCACCCAAAAACTAGTCTTGGCGTCTTCTTCTTCAACCCAAAACCAGATCACTTCCTTCCCTAATTGCTTCCCTTCCCTAGCAACCCAATTGGAAGCCTAAAGCTCGTGCATTTCAGCAACCATCCATGTCCAACTCTGTTCTGCACCAAGACGCGACTTCTGGCCAGCAGCACAGCCGGGACTGCAAATTTAACTCCGTCCGGCCAGCAGCACTACCGGGAACTCTTCCCTTCTCCCTGCACGACAACCCAACGTCAAGGCCAAGCACTGTAGCATGCACGGCGTGAGCCTTGGCCGGCGAACTGGTATAGATGTCTGGAATTCCTCCACAGCGCTGCTCCCAACAACTCCGCCCATAATTAGCTTTAATTCCGCCACCACTTGGAAAGCAGGGACATGGCGAGCCCTCCCTTCGAACCAGCAGCTAGAGAGGACGTCAGGGTTGTGAGGGAATGCCTTGCAAACATTTTTACGGTCGCCCATCTTGCCAAAATTTCAAGCTACTCGGCCATGGACGGGATTCCAGTTTTCAGTTTAGTTCATGTTGTTTATTTTTATTTCAGACTTGATTTCTCATGATTATCAAGCTTATTATCAATTAAAAAGTCATATGAATGCATGAAAATTAAGAAGAGGAAGATAGGAAGGTTACCCAAGCAAGGAAGATGCCGGCTCCGGTAAGGAAGAGGAGAAGAAGATGAGAGCGTAATAACGCACCCGTCACAATTTATAAAATGAAAAATGACATCCCTTCACCAAAAATGGCTAGGGTATGTGAAAACACACCAACACCCGTATTTTATTCCTTTAATCGGGTAACCGGGTAAAGGACAAAATATTTTACCGGGTAGACTAAACCAGGTAGAGAATAAATTATAATTAAAATTAATTCTCTAACGTTCAATCCTTCCCTTCCTGAGTCGAATATATTAAAATTTTTTTCCACGGTCTTTACATTTGCAATAAAATCGCATGTGAGACACTCCCATTTCCAAGTTGGTATTTCGAAGGTTGCAATAGTCCTTCAGATAGTTGATGTTGGGCTTTGATCTGTTGGCAAGTCTGACACGTGGAGACAAAATCCACAACAACCCTCTTCATCCCAATCCACCAGTAGGTTCGCTTTAAATCTTGATACATTTTAGTAACTCCAGGGTGTATCGAGAACTTTGAGCGATGAGCTTCGTCCAAGATACTCCGCTTCAGAGCATCATCCTTAGGTACACACAACCTTCCTCTAAATCTGATCACACTATTGGAATCAGCTACAATGTCAGGAATCTTGTAGCTTAACATGATCAACTAAATCATTGGAAATAACCAAATTTGCTAGTACTCTTGTCAGTTGCTCCATAGGGTTGATGGCCACCACTTCTGCTGACATGGCCCAAAGTCTAGCTAGCTGTTGACTTTTGTCCACCTTGCCCATCCGATTCAACGCGTCGGCTACCACATTCGCTTTCCCTGGATGGTACAAGATTTGGAACTTGTTGTCCTTCAAATACTCTATCCACTACCTCTGTCAAGGTTAAGGTCATTCTGGGTGAAGATATACTTTAAACTCTTGTGGTAGATGAAGACTTCGAACTGGGCTCCATATGAGTAGTGTCTCCAAATTTTCAGGGCAAAAAACCACTGCTACTAGTTCCAAGTTATGGGAGACATCGTAAACCCTTATACAAGTTTGAAGTATATCTTCACCCAGAATGATGCATCCCAACAGGGTGGGTAAATCTTATTCATGAATATATTTTACCTTATTCATGCATATATTTTACCTCCCTGTATAAGGAGACATCGTAAACCCAACAGGGATGCATCACTGAAGATTACGAATCCTTCATTACCATTTGGCAGTGTCAAGACTGGTGTAGTTGTTATACTCTCCTTCAAAGACTGGAAACTCTCTTTACACTTCCTACTCCATTCGAACTTGACTTCCTTCCTTGTCAGTTTGGTCATGGGCGATGCTACTAAGGAGAAGTCAATAATGAATTTCCGGTAGTAACCCGCTAAACGAAGGAAGCTTTTGATATCAGTGACTGACTTGCGTTGTGCCCAATCAGTGACTGCTTTCACTTTTGATGGATCTAGTGCAACTCTGGCCTTTAAGATAATATAACCTAGGAAATTTACCTCCTTCAACCAGAAGTCACATTTTGAGAATTTAGCAAATAGTTGATGTTCTTTCAGAACTTGAAGAGTAATAGACAGGTGCTTCACATGCTCTTCTTCATTATTTGAATAGACTAGAATGTCATCCACAATCACGATAATAAACTTGTCCAAGTATGCATGAAATATTGTGTTCATGAGAGATATAAAGGCCGTGGATGCATTTGTTAGCCCAAATGGCATGACCAGAAACTCATAATGTCCATATCGTGTACGAAAAGCCATTTTTTGTATATCTGACTGCTTTGCTTGCAACTAGTGCTAATCAGACCGCAAGTCTATCTTAGAAAATACTCCGGCTATTTTTAGCTGATCAAACAAGTCATCAATCCTTTGTAAGGGATACTGATTCTTAACTGTCACTTGATTGAGATATCAATAGTCAATACACAGCCGAAGGACAGGAGGCTCCCCAGGGTGAAGTGCTTGGTCGGATGAAACCTACCTGCAACAACTCTTCTAGTTGACTCTTTAACTCATTGAGTTCTGCTGGAGCCTAGTGGTATGGTGCTTTAGAAATTGGTGTTATTCAAGGTTCTAGGTCAATGGCGAACTCCACTACCCGCTTAGGAGGTAACCCTGGAAGTTCGTCTAGGAATACATCGAGAAACTCTGCTACCGCAAAAATCATGAATTTCTTGGCATATTCCCGGACTAAATGCTCACCCTATACCAAATTGGCAAACTATAGTACTTTCTTCTAGATAATGGGCTCAGGAAAATATTGTCCATTGAAAGCTGCCACAAATTCTGCCCACGTGATGGAATAAATCTCATGTTGATGGAACGTGGTTTTGTCCATGGATTTCCACTAGTAAGATGCTTCCTCCTAAAGCATGCATGTTGCCAACCTCACTGGGTGGTGCTGGGGCACAGATAGAGCCCTAAATGCTTTTTCGGCAATGTCTATCCAGCTCTCCACCTTCATTGGATCGATCCCTCCAATAAATACTTTAGCTCCATTCTTTCTGAACTTTTCCACTCTGTAACAGTCACTATCATCAACAGTTGGCGGCAACACTTGTCGGACTACCAGTGGCACTAGGTTTGGATGCTCCCCTTCGCTCACCCGGGTCTGCTAGCTAACCTTGCCCGCCCTTGGGCACTTCCCTTGTAACACCCCGTTTCGGCTCACACGTGAACCGACCCAGAAATGTCACCGGCGACCGAACCGTTCGCTAATCTACTGGATTCGGTTAAGCCGACCCGGATCTGCCCTCGGCGTCTCAAGATGGAGATGCAAACATGAAATGCATGAATGAGAACAATTGGGTTCTAACGTGGTCCTACATGCATGCCATGACGTGCAAGCAACACGACAAGACAAAACAGTTAAACGAGAAACCAAAATGAAATAATTATACTACTACAGAAAAACGGACAGAATTTCCCCTAATAAGTGCAATAAGGGCCAACCTGTCCATGACAAGGGTATATAAACATTTTATCAAAATACGATAAAATATAACAATCTACTGTGGCATTCAGTCATTATCTCATTTGTTTTCATCTGAGCCGAGTCTGAACTCCAAAGCTCCCTACTCATTCACAATTATCCGCTCATCTCATAAGAAGCAATTTATCAAGACAAAAACATTCTAATTATCATTCACACAGCATTAACACACCATCATTATACATTACACGCGGCAGGTACATGTGTGCGCGGTTCCGTGCTGCTCCTCCGCAGTCCCGACAGCTTTCATCCCTCGCATTTCTCACCTACATATATATAGAAAAACCGTCAGTAACGAGTGTTACCGGCCCAGAAAATAACTAATATCAATCTGGCACAGGAGAGCAAACTCTCCTGTTGAATCAAAACCATATACTTCCTCAAGAACTCTCATCAGGGCATATATGGGAGCCGATCGCTCGCTCGGGTCGACAGCGTCCCCTTTCTGTCTCATTCTCATACCTTGGTCATTTCTCTATCGCTTCTCGCATCAAATCTCATTCCTTTCCGCCCTCTACACCTTCCATATTACTCCTGGCCTTGAGCACGAAGGCCGAGCACTCTCAGGCAGTCGCCTTTAGTACCCTTTGAACCACAAGTCTAGACATGCGCTGCATTGCAGTACCCGTAAACCTCCACACTTCTCCGGGTTTGAGGAACTCAAAGGTGGAGTTGTCCGGATCCTTCGGGAACGAAGTGGGTTCTCCCCAGCTCCAGAGCCCGCTCTTCCGAGCACACGCCCTATCTGAAGGCGTGGCCGTCAGTAACCCTCATTCCATCTCTCACCGAAAATGCGAAAACTATACATATATAGGCCTGGGTTGGGATTTATACAATAGGCCCGAAGGCAACTTGTGGTGGATCTTAATTTCGAAAACTGACTCGAGGGATCTCATCCTCGAGGGTTATTAATCCGAACAAAACTGTTGGCTAAATGGCCCGAGTCAAGTGGGATCCGATAAAATGCCACTTAACTCGTCCTGCACATGATAAATCAAATACACAATAGAATAGCGTAAATCAGAGAACGAGTCCTAAACGGACCTGGTAGAAGCTCCAAACGGGTCCACGCGCCTAGGCGGCGAGCTCCTACACCGTACCTACACAATCAAGCTAAAAGCTAACGCCCGCATGATGAATCACACATCCTATAGCATGCACACACAATCAACACAATCACGCATCAATCATCACACATTCATCCTAAGTCAATTCTAGTGAGTTTTCAATCTACGTTTCATGAAATCAGGGTAATTAATTAGTTCACCTAATTAATTCCTTACTTTTCCATTTTAACACTCATCAATCAACCAATTTCATAATTTTTATTAAATTACACACAAACATACAGACACGTCAAAAACACAAAAATTCATCTAATTATCTAGTCTAGCATGCTTCCCTAATAATTATAAAATTTAAGAATTTACGTCGGAGTAATTTATACCTCGCGTCGTCGAAAATCGGCGACGGCTAGGGTTTCCGTTTCGTGGCTCGAAACTCGAATTCGGCACCTAGCGGCGTCCAAAGTTCGATCGGATTCGACCGGGTGCGTTCGGCGGATGATCCGGCGAATTTCCCACGAATCCAATTTTCCGGCGGTTCCGGCGGTTTTCAGCGAGGTCGCGGTTTCTGGCAGATTCCGGCGGTTTTCCGGCGATGATTCTGGACGGGGCAATCAGGGGTCTATCGGCACCAGCTCGACGAGCTTGGTCCGATGGTGGTGTCAAACAGGGTAGCCGGGGCGGCGATGGCTGTCGGCGACGGCGGCGACGGTGGCGTGCTCCGATCGGGGCTACGGTCGGCCTCGACAGCGGTCGGGATGATGGGTGAAACGTCGGCGACGGCGAGAGGGTGAGACTGGTGGTCACAGTGGCGGCGACGGTGACCGAACGTCGGCGGAACGGCCGAGGCGGCTTCGTGGCATCGCGGCGGCGCGCCGGCAGGCGATCGGTGGCCGGGGTCTGTCGGGATGGCACGACGACGGCGAGGGGACGACGGGCGGTTGGTTCCGGCAGCGGGGCGGCAGTCGGCGGCAAGGTCAGGGCGGCGTCGGGCGGCTAGGGTTTGGAGAAAAAGAAAAGACGATCGGGGAAGATGGAGGGGCGTGCGATGGCATTTTTGTAAATTAAACTTGACTCGACTCCGACTTGAGTCAATAATAATAACTATCTCCTAATACATCCTAAAAAATCCTGAAAAATTGGGAAAAATCCCGTAAAATCAAACAAACACAGCAACATCCAAATGATATGTTTTATAACTAATAACCCACCCAAACTCACCTATATCGCATCCTAATTCGTCATTCGGCCCTAAAAATATTCAATGATCAAATAAAAATAATAATCAATACTGCATACCTCCATATACTTGATAACCCATTTTTCATCATCGTTTTGACGTTATCATCATATACTTGAGCATACATGACCCTCATCGCTCATAACTCACAGCTGGCCTCAACTCAGCTCGCGGTCCATGAAGCTGACTCGACTCGAACCGACGGTTGAACTGACTGGTTCACTCCCGTAAAACTCGGACTCGAGTCACGGGTTTCACATCCCTAACCACCGTCTGGGGTGATTCTTGGACCCGCTGCTAAGTTTGAGCCTCCATTCCTTGCTACCACTCCTGGTAACCGCTGAACAATATTTTGAAACATAGAATTTGTATTTTTTGCAACCTACGCCATTCCCTGATGGCCGTCAGGATCTGAGCCAATACATTCTCTATGTTTGAATTTGACTGAGTAGATTGGTTTGACTATCTATGAGGGCCTATCATCTAAAACATCAACAAATTTTCCTATCATGGTTCATTTATATGTTCTTTTTCAGTTATGAGTTAGGTTTATTAATGAATGAATTTGTTAATTAATAACATAAAACATTGAGAAAAGATAATTACCGGACTTTTCAACAAGGTACTTGTGTCATAATTTGTGAGCTAATAGGAAACCAGGCTCTGATACCACTTGTAATCGACCTAGCCCAAAGTACAACGTAATGGGCCTAAGTCATTTTCTTTAAAATGGTTAACCCATGTTAAAGATCTATAGTCCATTCTCACTCATAAACAGGATCTTCTCCCAGTAGGTATTAGATGTGGGACTAAGTTGAGGGATCTCACAAAGCACACAAACACTTTAAGAGTTGTCACCATAAAAAGGGCGCGATTATTTATACTAGCTTTTGATGTATATTATCTAGAACTCTCAAAGTATTACAAACATATAATGAAAAGCCAAAGGATATAGATTGAATCATATCCAATGAAGTGGCTCAAGGAACCAAAGAGGAGTTAAAAGCAAAAGCTTAAAGATGAAGGAGTTTGATGGTTATGTAGTTTTAATTTGGTGTGCAAAACCATGACTACTTAACCATAAGAAGAAAACCTCTTGTAGGTCCTTTGAAGTTATCTTGGTCAATGTTGGAACTTATGCAAGCTTCTCATTTCCAAAGAGTGTAACCATCAACCTAGAAAGTGTGTGGTAATGAAACTTTGCAGAATGATAGAACAGCAATATCTTTCCAACGTCTTAAGAATTCCTCGAATCGGAGTGTTCTACGAATAGTTATGGCTTTCTAATGTTTGGGCAAATGTCAGTTCGGCAGGCACTTTACCAAGCCCAGCTCAGCATCCCAACTTGAAAATGCATCTCTTAGGTTACTAAGATTTTTAAGCGAACATTTGGGGGCTGATAGAGGACATTCTAAAGTTTACTTAGAAAAAGAATTACTCAATGAAAGCTCTACAGACCGAGATATGAGCTTCCAAATTTAAGGTAAAAGCTAGTGTTCGGCAAACCTTTGGTCAGATGTTTAGAAGCCAAAGCATGGAGGTGCAGCTATGGAGAAAAGTGCTTGACCTTCGACTTTTGGCAACCAAAGACAATGGTTTGAAGATGAAGTCAGAGTTCGGTTTATGATCAGTCTCATGTTCAGCTATAGATGAGGTTCCAACAAGGACTTCAGAAACAATCAATGAGTTTGAAAACTCACAGATGTTCGGATTGTTCAGCAGATGATTGGCCTAGGGTTCAATAGCCAAAGCTGATGTATTTATTTTTAAGTTATTGTTCGGTTGATGATAGGTTGATTGTTTGGGAGCTGAATGATATAGGCAAGTTGAAAAAACTAGCCATTAGAAGAAGCCAAAAGGATGGATTTGAATCCCGACAGCTCTTTTTCTTGGAGAGGCTATGCTATCTTATACATAAGGGATTTGGGGGAGTGTTTGACAACTGCTTGTTATCCTCTTATCTCTCTAGTCAATTGGACACTCTCTCAGTGAAATTAGAAAAACAAGTTTGTGCGGGGAAGGGATGATACCTATTAGCTTGTAATTCCAGGTTCTTTGGTGGTACCAAGGAGTGTATACTTGTAGTGGGTTTCACTTGTAAACTCAATATGTGTTGAGAGCATGTATGTGAAGCATCTTGCTTAAGGAAAGTAGGTGCTTGGAGAATGAGTAGTTTCTAAGATTGCAACGCCCAAAGGTTGTTTATGGCTTATGTGCGGTAGGATCCTTTTCACTTGGTTCTTGTGGAAGAAAGCTTGTTAGAGGCTCCAATGATGTTTAGAGTGCAAGCTTTCTCAGCACTTGTAGATAGCTTGTGAAGGAGTCATATGTTGGTTGCTTGTAAGGGTAAAAGTAGTATGTCTAGTGGAGCTATGGAGACATACTCAACAAAGGAATTGGTGAGCTAGAATTGAGGACATACCAGTTAGGGACCTCTTCGAAACTTGTCTTTCTCCTCTCTTCCTCTCCTTGTCTGTTTACATATATTTGATTATACACTTGTTTATACACTTCCTTAATGCTTGACCTTGGTCACAGTTGGAAGTTAAGTATTCGCAAGTTCTAGGCCACTTGGCTACTTGTATGGTTTTAAGTTATTCTTTAACACAAATATCAATTTGGAATTTAACTTGTTGTATTCTTCACACATACACCTTTTTGTTTTGCTTGGCTATTTGATCTTACTTGCATAAAAATTGCATGTGCTTAATTATTTAAATCATTTTCTTTACAAAGGATTGTGGAGATCAATTATCTTTATTCACCAAATGACTTGGTGAGCTTGAAGAGAGGACATACCAATTGGGAATCACTTGAAAACTTGTTTTGTCCTCTCTCCCTCTCATTGTCCATTTACACATATTTGATACACATGTTTACAAATTTGCTTAACTCCCTTGACGTTGTCCTTATTCACGGTTGGAAGTTAACTATACGTAAGTTCTGGGCCACTTGGCCACTTGTAATGTTTTTAACTTTTCCTTAAACACAAGTAGCAATTTTGAATTTCACTTGTTGTATTCTTCACACCTACACCTTATTGTTTGCCTTTCCTATTTGGTCTTATTTTCATATTAATTACTTGTGCTTGATTATTTAAATCATTTTCTTTACTAAGGATTGTGGAGATCTAACTATCATTTGGAAAAGTAATTGTAGTTATCTTTCACCTTCATTCAGTCAACTCCAAGTCATGGATTGGGGAGTTTCTCTCATCCATCTTTAACTGTCTAGATGCGTATGCAATAACTTGATCTTGTTGCTTCCAAATGCAACCAAACCGAACTCCTGAGGCATCCATGTACATTGTGAAATCCTCTTATCAATTTAACAGTGTCAGAATAGGTGTTGAGGTCAACCGATTATTTTGTGTCCGAAAACTGTTCTCTCAGTCCTCCATCCAAATGAATCATTCATGTTTCTTAGTTAGCCATATAAGAGGGGCTACAATGGAAGATAAACCCCAAATAAACCTCCTGTAATAACCTGCCAGACCCAATAAACTACGTACCTCTGATACTGATCTCAGTTGTTGCCACTGTATAATCGCCTCAATCTTAGCTGGATCAATAGCCATCCCATATGTAGATACAATGTATCCCAAAACTAGTCTTCTCGTAGCCAGTAGTCACACTTCAAGAACTTGTCATATAGCTTGTGTGCACTTAGTGTCAACAATACAGCCCTCAAGTGCTTCTCACGCTCCTCATCTGACTGCAATTACATAGATATGTCGTCCCCATACATGATAACAAACAGATCTAAATATAGACTGACAACCCAGCGCATGGATCCATGAATGTGGCTAGGGCGTTAGTCAGGTCAAAAGGCATGACTAGAAACTCATGATGACAATAAAGAGTTTTAAATGCCATCTTCGATCGTCCTCTACTCTAATCTCTGCTATTGATATCCCCGGATCTCATATCCATTTTTGAAAATTCAAAAACAGAGGCAAGTTGATCAACAAATCATCAATGCAAGGGGTACTTGTTCTCAATAGTCACTTGGTTCAGCATCTGATAGTCGATTCATAACCTCATACTACCATCTTTCTTCGTCACAAATAAATTGGAGCTCCCCACAGTGACATGCTCGACCATATAAATCCATGGCCAACAAACCTTCTAACTGATCCTAGACTTCCCTCAACTCAAGTGGAACCATTCCGTACGGGGCATCACAGATATACGCCGTATATGGGACCAAGTCAATGGTGAACTCCATCTCGGGGCATTACAGATAGGCGCCGTCTGTGGGACCAAGTCAATGGTGAACTCGGGGCATTACAGATAGGCTCCATCCATGGGACCAAGTCAATTGTGAACACCATCTCTCTCTGGGGCAGCAATCTTGGCACCTTATCCAGAAACACATAGGTAAAACATCTCGCCACTGGAATGTCAGCCTATAAAACCCTGATTTTTTTCTCCTTATTATAGTTTCGAGGATGTAAATTCCTAAGCTGGGAGTTTGTAAAACCCCGAAAAAATAATTAGGTTATTTTGTTTAGGGTTTTGTAAAATCTTATAATGAACCGTAAATAATATTTAATTAAATTAATTCTTAAATTCAATATGATAAATTATCAATTATAACATGTAGAGTACTTGTACAATGGTTTTAAATAATTTTTATTTATTAAAATTTTGGTATTATGATCCATTTGCATTAATTCAATAGTCAAAATTTTTTTGACTTTTCATTATCAGACAAATGATATAAGTATAAATGATTACATTCTTTTCTATAAAATTTAATTTAGTGACTTTTTGAATTCTACACATATTAATAAAGTTTAATATAGTGTATTTTTGAACTCCACATATTCTTCCATATAAAGGAGAGTTCTCTTGATGTTAAATTAAATATCTTATGGATAGTTTGTGTAAAGACCGTGGAAAAAAAATTTATTATATTCGACTCGGGCAGGGAAGGATCGAACGTTAGAGAATTAATATTAATTATATTATATTCTCTACCCGGTTAAGTCTACCCAGTTAAATATTTTATTCTTTACCCGGTTACCCTGTTAAAGGAATAAAATACGGGTGTTGGTGTGTTTCCACAAACCCTAGCCGTCATTTCATTTTATAAAGGACGTCCTCCACCTTAGCCTTCATTCGCATTCTCTTCTCCTCTTCCTTGCCGGCGTGTCTTCTTCCTTACTTAGGTATTCTTCCTATCTCCCTCTTCTTAATTTTCTTGCATGCATATTTTAATTGGAGAATAAGCTTTATAATCGTGAGGATTAAAGTTTAAAATCAATAAGAAAGAAACTAAACAGAAATTAAAATTTAATTCGGCCGACGAGTCCCCTGTTTCGGCGAGATGGGGAAGCACAGGCAAGGTCGCCGGGAATCGGTGGCGAGGGTCATTCCGACGTCGGAAGATGATCCTACTCTCTTCGTCGATCAGTGTAGAGTCGATCTCATGTGTGTGGATGTCGGCCTGGGGTGGTAAATGGCCAAAAACAGTAGCGGCGGCAAAAACAGGGGCGACGGCGGTGGGGGAAGAAATCCGGCCGTCCTGGGTGGCGACGGGTTCCAATATGGCCGGGGAGGGTAGATAGGTGGTCGAGGGTGTCGAGGCGACCACCCAATTGAGGCGGCGACGCTCGCCGGCGGTGGAATCGCCGACGCGAGCGCGCCGCTAGGAAGGCGATGCGGGCGTCGCCGCGGCTGGAAGACGGCCGGAGTTGGCCGGGGCGACACCGCAAGGGCATGGCAGGGCTGGTCGACGACGATTGACGGCGGCCGGAGGTGGTCGGCGGCGGCGGCGGCTGGAGGGCGCCTGGAGTCGGGAACAGAGCATGCCGGAGAAGAAGAAGAGAAAAAAATTACCTTGGGTGGCAATCTTGTAAATAATGCTTGACTCGACACAGCTCGAGTTAAATAATAATACCAACTCTTAAGTAACACCTGACTCGATACCGACTCGAGTTAAAAATAATTCAAACTCGTAATAAATCTTTAAAAATAATTATTTTAATGGGTTATGGGTAAAGTTACTAAACTAACTAATTATTGTATGAAATCGCCACGAGTAATAAAAACACGGTAACGATAAACGGTCGATAATTAATCGGCGTAATTCAAGTGATTAAATTAAATCGGAGGGTTATAAGTAATTAATAAAATAAAGATTTTACCTTTACCATATTAAATTTAATATTAGGTAAATAAAGTGATTATTTTAATAACGAGTCAGTAATGTAGAAAATGGGTTATTAAACTACAGTCGGGTAGCAATCACTCGCGTCGAACCTAAATAGCATAATGAAAATAAATAAAGTTTTAAACTTTATTGAGTCGAATAATTTAAAATAATTGTATTAATAATATTTTTGAATAATACAAATTATTTTAAATAATTTAATTGAACAACTTAATTAATTAAATTGCTGTAAATAACAGTAGCGATTAAAAATTATAACCGTCAACTAAATCATCAAGATCGGGGTTAAATAATTATCACCGCAAAAGAAAATTAAATACTTGTTATTAGTAATAATTATTTTATCAATTGTTAGGTATTAATTATGATTTAGATAATTAATTTAAAATGTGAAGTAGGATTTACATGATTATGTCACAGGAATAATTAATTATCTCACTAGATTTGTTGATAATTTAATATTTAATATTTTTGGAAATGATATATATATTAGATATTTAGTTGCATGCATCCCTACTCGAATAAAATTATACTTATGTATAATTTTATATTCTCGTTCAGATTAGGATCATTGGTCGCAGCTGCGAGTTCGAAATACCCAGGTCCGTATAATCATTTGAAATGTTGTACTTTCCCTTGTTGGCAGCCCTGGTCGGCCTGAGCCCAGATTCGACCACCATGCGCTGTAACGCAATCGGGGTCAAGGAATTGACTCAGTCTGACACGGGGCCGCACCTTTAAAATTACTATGTGTGTTACTATGTGTGTGCTTATAATTAATTGAAATGTTGTATTGTCCGTATAATTATTTTAAATGTTATATTTTCCCAAACTGGTATAACAATATGAAATGTTGTATTTTCCCAAATTGGTAGCCCTTGTCGGCACTGATCTCATAATGAGCTGGGAGACGATTTTAACCTCAAGATGAATTGGGGGACCATGACTAATCTCAAAATGAATTGGGAGACCACCTAATCTCAGAATGAGCTGGGAGCCGTTTCCTAATCTCAGAATGAGCTGGGAGACAATTTTCTAATCTCAGAATGAGCTGGGAGACGATTTTAACCTCAAGATGAATTGGGGGACCATGACTAATCTCAAAATGAATTGGGAGACCACCTAATCTCAGAATGAGCTAGGAGACAATTTCTAATCTCAGAATGAACTGGGAGACCATGACTAATCTCCAGAATGAATTGGGAGACCACACTAATCTCAGAATGAGTTGGGAGACCGTTCCTAATCTCAGAATGAGCTGGGAGACAATTTCTAATCTCAGAATGAACTGGGAGACCATGACTAACCTCAAAATGAATTGGGGGACCACCTAATCTCAGAATGAGCTGGGAGACAATGTTTAAATCTCAGAATGAACTGGGAGACCATGACTAATCTCAAGATGAATTGGGAGACCACCTAATCTCAGGATGAGCTGGGAGACGTTTTCTAATCTCAGAATGAGCTGGGAGTCGACTCTTACTAATCTCAGAATGACTTGAGAGACAAATTACTAATCTCAGAATGACCTGAGGGATAATTACTCTTTGCTTGTGTAATAATAAAAATAATAACGAGTGAAATGATAATAGGGATTTTATTGACTTGTTTCATTTAATTATGCGGCTTAGTGGTTTTATCACTAATGCGGAATTGCCTCCGCAGGTGAGCAGCTTTGGGACTAAAGAATAGAAGTGTGGTTGGTGGTTCTTTTACCAACCCAGGTATGGTGAATCGATAATAAAGTTGGACTTCCTTATTATTCTCTTGTGTTATAAATGTGGCTATGGGAAACGGTCCGAGACTGTGGGA